>APFE030919783.1:0-175981 GCA_000404065.3 Pinus taeda | reverse complement strand
AAGGCCTCTGAATCAAACACATGTTCTGACTCTGAATCAGAACCCGATAAGGGGAATGAAAAAGGGAAGAAGATCATTGATGTAGAGCCCAGTGCCACCGTGGCCACCACCAAGATCTAGAAGATTGAGCCTGAAGATCCAGAGGAGAGGGAACGCCTCTTCCACTTAGATGTGGGCGAAGGGTTCTCTGTTGCAGTTAATTGTTGATAGTGAGAGCCAAAATAACCTCATTTAAGTAGAGGTCGTGAAGCAGCTGGGCCTAAAGACTACAAAAAATCCACATCCATACACCATCAGGTGGCTTCACCAAGGACGAGATTTCCGTGTCAGCCAATAGTGTCACCTTCCCTACAACATTAAGCCCTTCATGGATGAGGTACTATGTGATGTTTCTCCTCTTGAAGTTTGTGATGTGTTGTTAGGACAACCATACTTGTGGAAGTGACATGATGTATATGAGTCTAAACCTTGTTCTGTGATTATTACTTTGGCCAATAAGGTGTATAGGATACCGGAGGTAGCCCTGCCTATCGCCATCTCTTTGATCACTGCAAAACAATGCAGTAAGATCATTTCCCATGCCAGGAAATTTGTTTTCCTTATGATTCTCCCTCTGGGAAAGAAGAAGGTTGTGGCCATGGCTTCTAGGAAAGGCTCCTCTACACAAAAAAAATAGATGGATAAGGTCATGTAGGACTACAAGGATATTTTCACGTCACCTATAGGGATACCTCTGCACTGTCAGGTCAAGCACTCCGTCGATATGACCCCGAGCGCGCCACTTCCCAATGGACCAATCTATTGAAGCTATGTTTTGGAGAATGATGAGATCTAGAGGTAGATTCAATAACTAATGCAGAAAGAGAACATTAGGCCAAGTTTATCACCTTGTGGGAGCCCACTTATATTGGTATAGAAGAACGATGGTACCTGGAGACTCAGTATTGACTATCAGGCGCTGAACAAGATCACTGTCCGTAATAGGTACCCAATCCCGCAGATTGATAACCTTTTGGAACAAATCAAGGGGGCCAAATATTTCAGCAAGATTGACTTGAAGTCAGGTTATCACTAGGTGCCTATCGAACCCTCTAATGTGTGGAAGACTGCCTTCAAACCCAAGGAGGGCCTTTTCAAATGGTTGGCCATGTTGTTCGGATTGACGGATGCCCTTGCAACCTTCATGAGATTGATGGACGACATCTTTCTACCCTTCACCAATGCATTTGTGGTGGTGTATTCAGATGACATAATCATCTTCAACCAAAGTTGGGAAGAGCACCTCCACCATATTCGACCAGTCCTTCAAACCCTACGACAACAAAAGTTGTGTGCTAACTTGGAGAAATGAACTTTTGGCCTGACTCAAGTTCAATATCTAGGGTACATAATTAATGAGTAGGGTGTACATGTTGACCTAGCCAAAATACAAGTCATTCAGGATTGGCTAGCCCCAACCACTCGAACAGAGCTCCGCATCTTTTTGGGTCTTGCCAATACCTACTGTAGGTTCATGTTGGGGTTCTCTCATATCACTTGCCCTTTAAGTCAAGTCTCCAAGGGTGGAGTGAAAGAAAAGTTTTTTGTTCTGAAACCCAACAACAGGTGTTTTTCGCGTTGAAGCATCGCCTCTTCTCTACACCAATGCTCACATTACCATACCTACAACAACCATTTGAGATTGAGACAAACGCCTCTGACTATGCTATTGGTATGATTCTTACTCAACATGGGAATCTAATGGCTTACCACAGTGAGACACTTTCAGACACAGTATCCCAATTATGAAAAGGAAATGTATTCCATCGTGCATACCTACCATTAATGGAAGCATTACATTATGGGGAAGGAAATGGTCATCCACATAGACCATCGACCCCTACAGTTCATACAAACATAGAGGAAGTTGCAGAACAATCACCATCAGAAATGGTCCACCTACCTGCAACAGTTCCATTTGAACATTAAGTATAAGAAAGGAAGCACCAATAATGTCGTTGATTGCCTCAGTCGACCACTAGTCATGGCGTTGATCACTGTGCTCGACTTCTGTGGACACAAGACTTCGGGTGGCCACATATTTACAAGAGTGATCCAGAATTCAGCAACACATTCCAGACACTCTTGGAAGGGAAGAAAGATCCAAATTTTCACCTTTAGGATGCAATGTTATGCCACTTGGGACACATTTGTGTTCCTTCAAGTGAGCGTGCCAAGATGATTTTGGAAGCGCACTACAGTTGGGTTGCTAGACATTTCGGAGTAGAGAAAACAATGGTGGTATTGCAGAAGTATTTTTGTTGGTTGAAACTTCATCAGGATTTTGGGAAGTACATTAGATCCTACACCGCCTGTGCCATTGCCAAACCAACCATCAAGAAGCAAGGCTTATATACTCCTCTACTTATTCCTAGTAAGCCTTGGGAATCTATCTCCATGGATTACATGTCAGGCCTTCCTTCTACTAAGCACAACAACAATTGTGTTTTCATGGTCGTCGACATATTCTTCAAGATGGCCATCATGGTGACCTGTAAGAAGAGTATCACAGCAGAGGTCACTGCTAAGCTCTTATTAGAGCAAGTGTGGGTACACTTTGGGTTCCTACAGTTCATTGTCTCAGATCGGGACAACAAATTCCTAAGTGCATTTTGGTCTAGTTTCTAGTCGATCCTAGATATAAAACTTACTAAGTTCACAACTTTCCATCCCCAAACTGATGGCCAAATAGAGGTTGTTAATAGGATGATCATACACATTTTGCGCATGTACAACTCGAAGCATCCACACACATGGGATGAAAGTCTCCCTTGTGTACAACACATCTATAACAGAGCTCTCCACAACTCAACAAGTCACAACCAATTTTAGGTAAGGCTAGGATTTCAGCCATTATGTCCCATTGACGTGGCCATACCATTTGCAGCCACTCAAGCAGATTCGGCCCACATCCGGTCTGAAGCCAAAAGGGCTAATAGCTTCTTTGAGATTATTCAACAGATACACTAGCAGGTCCATGATATATTGCAAAAAGTTAATTCTAAGTACAAGCAGTGCCATGATCATCATCGAGTACCCCACAAGTTCTAGGTGGATGACAAAGTTTGGTTACATTTGTAGAAGGAGAACCTCCCTAAATCCCACCATAAGCTTTAGCCACTCCGATATGGACCATACACCATCATCAAGGTTGTTCGTGACAATGCCTTTGAGCTCATCATCCCACCGTTCCTTAGTCTGCAACCAGTTTTCAATGTTGACTTCCTTTGGCCATATTTTCCACCATTATTGGACACATCCGACATTGCAGAACAACTCACACCAACATAGCTCAACCCCAGACTGCATAGAATAGGCCACAACATATCATATCATGGACACATAGATCAAGAACACTCGCCAATAGAGAATACAACTATATCAAGTTGTCAAAGCAAATCAACTCCTTCACCAGGTCAAGTGGTTCACCAGGGACCAGGTTCAACAAAAAATTCCTCACCTCATGGAGGCTTTACACACAATGGGGACCATTGCTTCTTAAGGGGGGGAGGAATGATCGAGGTGGATATTGGTGGCCACTCACCTATTCCACCTAGAAACTCCAGTCAGTTTCATGTGTTTCCTTGTTTATTTCAGAATTTACTATTTTTAGCATTTTTTCAGGTCCTGAACTTCCTGAGCAGTTTTAACTTCCTAAACGACGTTTTTTTGAGGTTTGCTACAAGCCCCTAGCCATAAGTAGGCGCTTGCGAAAAAACTTGTAGTACTTAGAGAGACAATTCCAACAAGGTATCATATGCACCAAACAGAGATAATATGACCAAGTTATGACCTCAGGAAGTTGGCTAACCAACTAACCCCAACGGGGCCCACAAAATCTTGGCGTTACATCTCCTGGGGTTAGGGTTTTTGTCGTTTATGGTTTTCCTATGTTTTTCAATAATAAATAGGTCGTTGAGCCTCATTGTAACACAATTCAGTTGGCATGTAGCTGCCTCATCTCTTCTCAGAGATAAGCTACCATCACCTAAGCTATCTTATTTTCATTTTGTTTGTAAGCATAGTTCATTATTTTTCTATTAATGAAATGAAGTGTTTTTCTGCTGCATCTCTGTATTTATGATTATATTTGTAATTTGTTGCATTCCTATTTAAGTTTGGATCAATTTCTTTCATCAAACAATTCTTGCTTGATATCCAATATTTTGTGATGAACCACCAGGGGGTGTGCTCGTGGTAGCAGTCTATTGAGGCTTGGGATTGGGCGCGAGTATAAGAATTCCTTGGTGGATCATGGCCGCCATCCCATCTTCTCGAATGATATATCTCTCTCTAGGTATTGGGGATGCTTTGAGGAGAGCATATAACAATCCAAAGGAACAAGGGATGGGGAAACTAGTAGGGGATAGTGGGGGAGGATGGGAGAATGAGCGGGGAGACCACAAGAAGGAGCTTGAGCAAGAGGGGGAGGAACCAGAAGGCAGTGGGAATCAAGAAGGTGACCAAAGTTCACATAAATAACTATCACAATGTAATAGAAACTAAGCTGAAAATTGGAGATGGTGAAATAAATTTCAATGAGACGATATACCCTATTGGTGCCATCCTCTAAGAAATAGAGTTGCTTGCAATCTAAACATAGAGTCACTTCACCTATAACAAGGAGGAGAGTAGGATGATAATTTCTAAAGAGATCATTAAGGTTCTAAATGCAAAGGGACCAAGCCAAGAGGGCATGGTCCTTTAACTTGCAAAGCAATGATTACAACATAGGAAAAGCTTTTCCCTCTTTCTCACCATGGTTGGTAGATTGAGCAACATA
Organism: Pinus taeda; assembly: GCA_000404065.3. Lineage (NCBI taxonomy): Eukaryota > Viridiplantae > Streptophyta > Pinopsida > Pinales > Pinaceae > Pinus > Pinus taeda. Next base: position 171,159 of record APFE030919783.1, on the reverse strand, counting down.
TATACTAGCTAAAATATGAAAATAAACAAAGCCTACCCTGTAAATTCCTTCAATCATTTCAGAAACATCACTCAATTGATTTATAGCCTTGATTTCCATTATCATTGAATGAATGCTTGGGGGTGAGTAACTACCCTAGCATGCTCTTGCTCATGGTGACTTCCATGCCATATCTAGGCTCTTCCCAATCTAACGTGAGGAAAAACACCTTGCTTTGGAAATCCACCAGATGTCTCCCAATTTGGTCCTCACCTCACATGCCATCCTCAAGGGCCTTGTAAGTGCATTAGGGGTTATATTCATTATGACATAGATCCTTTTGGATCACCCCCTTCAGGGGATTTTCAAGTTATTTCATGTTATAATGAATTTTGGTGTTTTTTTTTTTTATAAATTAAATATATTACCTATTTCTCCTGTCTGTTGGTGTCATTTTGTCCAGACAAAATTTACACCTTTTCCTCACTTCTTTGCACCTCAATTTTCCTTGAAATTGCTTCTTCAAGTCTCAAACTTCTTCCTCACCTTCGCTCTTCATATTTCTTCTTATATGCTTCTCAATTCCTCACATTTATTCTTGCTAGCCTTAGATATCTCTTTTTCTTATGCTTTCTTAGTTTCTAATGCACTCATAAATCCTTTCCTTTATAAGAATTCAAAACTTGCTAAAGGGGCCAACTTGTAAAGGTGGTTTGCTATTCTGCTATTTTGATAGGCTGACATATTGGTCTCCTTTTGACTTGTGCATTTATCCATCTTGGGTGGGAATCCCCCTAACATTGATGTAAATCGTTTTTGGGTCTCCTCCTAACTTTGACATGCATCCATGTTGGGTCTCTCCATAGCTTTGACATTAATGGAAAAGAGTTATTGCTTTTAAGTGTAATACTTCCTATGTCTGGAGCTCTTCCTTTGTTTGTAATGTTTCCTCCTATGACATCAATAGAAAAAGGGATACTCCCTCCGTCTACAAATTCCCCTTTGTCTTCAACTCAACTCCCCTTGTCTACAACTTATTCCTTGTCTACAAATGTTGTCCCTATCTATAAATTATCCCCCTTTAATGACAAAAATCGTTTCTCCCCCTAAACATATGCTTCTTCTCATATGAAAATATCCCCTTTTTCATATATCAATATGAAGAGATTGCTTCCCTTGAGATTATGCTTTAAGATTTTGTATTTCCAATTCCTTTTACTACCTATCTACCAAAAAAATACTTTGTTGATACACTTAAATGAACAAGTCCCTATTTTTTTATTTAACCGGTATCAATTATTTCCAGTCATTCAAAATCATTTTGAAATTCTCTTTGGTCTTCATTGATTTTTTGAGCAGTTATCAATAGTTCTTTTCTTGCCAATTGTAGTTTATCGTTCCCTTCACTGATCTGAATGGAAAGTGGTATCAACCCATGGTATTTACCCATGCTATTGAATAATGTAGCTCAAGGAAGCACCGAAAATAATATAAATAATGGAACTCACCTTTACTAAGGACATGGATGATTTCACAATGTAGATGTAAAATGTTTTCTTGTTCCATTAATAAAGAATTGGGTGTTATCTTATTCTTTATATTTTATTTTATTTAGATCATTGGAATCATAGCAATTCATTCCTATTACTTGTATCACTTTGTGGGTTTGCATCTTGGTTATCATATATTTCATGAGAGCAGGCGTGGTGGAGTTGCATTCATTCATGACAAACCTATCATTGCATTTTTAGCAATTTCCATCACCACATTTATTAATTTATTCAATGCTTCTTATCACTACTTGTTGGCCTTGATTCCACTTGATAGACTCCCATGAACAGGCCCCATGATATAGTTTATTAAACCCCCAATTCCTTTGTCTCCCATATCGTCACATTTACTGCAACTCTTCCATGCAAATTTGGTCCTTTTCCCACCAATTTCCTGAGCCTGCCCATGGATACTCTCAAGCTCATATGAATCCCCACAAAATTCATGGCTAAAAATAATCATTACTACACATAATATTTCTCTAGGTTTAGGCTCTATTCATGGCAGCTTCGACATTCAAATCAAGGAAAAAGTGAACCCAAGTCAACTCCCATGCCAATAATAGCAACAACAACAACAATAACTTAGCCCCTTCTCCTAGAGTAATGGGTTATCACAAGATGTCTAAGATATTAAGCCATTATCTTTGTTACTACCAGAGATATCCTCCTCAGTGCTTCATTGGATTTATCTCTAAAATACCTACAAGGTAAAGCCCCCCACTTATCGCAATGCCAACATTACTTGGGAGTTCAAGTCTAGGTGTTGCATCAACACAGACCCCCATATGATGATGGGGAAGGTCAAAGGGGATGAAGGTGCTCTATTTGTTTTTCTCATACAGACAACACCATTGAGGGACCCTCCGATATAGAAATAGTGCAAAGGAGAGGTCGCTCTACTACACCTGGGAATACAGTTCTAACCCACGAGAATGGACGTCAGAGGGAATGCTCTTTGTCCTTTGTTGGATACTAGTACAATGACTCTAAAAGTGGCATGGATTTAGTGTACAACCCTAAAGAGCATTATGGACTTAATGACCTAGCAAATGTCAATATTTGAAGCTCTATTATAGAGAAGGTAGAAAGAGGTTATATTCCCAAGCCTCAACGAGGGTTGAGGAGGTGCTCAAGTCAAAGGGATCTATCATGACCATATGATAGTCATCAAAGCTATACATTAGCATTGGCTAATGATTAAGGCCCATATACACGTTCTAGTAATAATGGAGAATATAAGACAATAAGGGAAATGTATGCTTAGATGAAGCCCTTTTGGAGTGATCATCCAATAGGATATATGGAAATTGTTAGTATATATGAAGTTATGTCATCAAAAGTAAGTCATCCAATTTTGTAAAATTAGGTCATAGATCAAACAATCCACTATGGGAAAGAACCATTCAACACTCAATCAAAAGGCTTCTTGAGTTACTCATGCCAAATATCACTGATGTCATTCATGTTGTTTTTGATATGATAAAATATATACTACTAAGTTGGAGCAGTCAAAGAGGCGGGCAAGGGATCTATATGCTAAGCTGGCTGCTAAAGAACAATGCCGCCAAGAACTCGCAAGTATAGTGAGGCAATTACTCCTAGGATCCAAGACAACTAAAATATAATCTCAAACAAGATGAAATAGTGTAGACCAAAAGAATATGTCTGAGACACCCACAAATACCCCACAAATTCCCCTTGATCAAGTTCATTGCTATTTTCTTCTTAGCAAGGGGTTGTTGAGTTGGACGATGAGAAGGAGCTTCAAGTGTGGGTCCACATTCATTATATGGATCTTGGAAGGCATTCAGAGGGGATTGTCAAAATACACTACTATGATATTAGAAATTCCAAGGAATCTCTTAATGATATGATGTACCTTAACAAGAAAACATGTATGTGCGAGCAACCCACTAGCCCTGCAAAAGGTATAATAGGCAACAATTTTTCTTGTGTTACACTAAAATTGCTCAAAATATATTTGGGAACTTTTTCGATGCACAATTAGGATTAAAACGTCTCCCTTGAACATATTCATACAACATTTGGAAGATATAACAACCCAACCCACATTTACCCACTTTAACTTGCTCACTAGGGTAAAATTGAGAAGAGAGTTACTATGCATGACAAGATTTCCAAGATGCACTTTTAGAAAATGAGGTCCATATGTCCAGAACTAAATATAACACCTTGTGACACATGATCACACTGTTATTAACATAACTTTACCCAACACTATTTCCTTTCAATTTTTTCCCTTAAATTTAACACAACTTTCTATTTTTGGCAGTGTTTCGGGTCCTAAACTTCCTAGGTCGTGTTGAGGGTTTAAACAACATTTTCAGGGAAAACGGAGAGACCAAAAAGGTCATAAATGATATTTCACAAATTATATTTTTGGCCTCCTCATATGTATATTCAAATGAAGTATTATGATAGTCGAATGAAGATCATATGCCAAAGTTATAACCTCGAGAAGTTGGTTGTCCAAATTATTGATTTATACAAACACTGTGATTATGGTACTTGTAGGTGAAGAATGCATAGTTTGTTCAATGTTTTCATTAGTTCATTAGACATTCATCAAGAAGGTTTTCTTCCCTCCCTCACTAGCTACAATAAAACACATATTAGCACATGCATTTATATAAATCAACCATGAGCCATCAAACCATGCATTAGATCTAGATCAAGAGCACATCATATAATAAGAAATATACCATGCATGTAACCAACATTTAGCCATAATGAATCCATGAAAAAACATTCATATAAAAAATATTAAATCAACACTTATGCTCATTAATCATCAAAAAATAATAACACATATTAAGATATGTATAATACCAACCAAGTCAGCGACTTCCACGTACCACCCGACCATAGATTGGGTTGTCAAGTTTCTCTTTTAGCCAATCATTCCCATTCCATATTCCAAGCATGAATATGGGATGATATGGGATAAACTAAACAAAACCAACTAGGGAATCTAGAGGTTAAACCACCTCCACCCTCATGCCATCGTGATTTCACCTAAACTGGTCCAAAAATCACCAAAACCAATACAAGCTTGGATGCCTCATGATTTCTTCACCATACCTAAGGTAATTTTTTTGTCTCCACCCACTTTTCAAGAGCTTCTCGGAGAAAACCATCTCCAGCCTCAACCCTTGGGATTTTCTGGAGACCACCTCAACCGGATCCAAATCCACCAGTAATCCAAAGCTCAACCAAAATTAAAACCCACTATACCATGGCTATCCAAGAAATGGAAAAGGGAAGGTTATACATCACTGTCAATCCAGGAAAAAGACATTCCAATGACAACAAACATGACCAATAAACCAATGCATAAACCATGCATTCACATCCCAACAAGATAATCAAACATGCAACCTGTTACCTGCAAAATCGTCTTGTTAGCTACCCTTTCCTTCCTTGATTTATGCCCTTTCTTATTGCTATTCAATCTTCTTCTTGCACTCCCTTGCTTTCCTCGCTTGCGTCTTCCTTGTGTACAAGTTCTCTCTCTCCTTCTCTCTCCTTTTCCAAGTGAGAGTGATAGAGTGAATTTTTGAACCCTTTATCCTTTCTTTGCTTTTCCTTTTTCCTCAATTTCCCTTGCATGCATATTATTGTCTCTTCATATTCCTTCTTATTTTCCTTTATTTCTTATATTAAATTGTCATTTATTGGCTTTTTCATTTTCTAAAGTCATTTCCAATGCTAATTTCCATAACCAATCAATAATTAACCACAAGTGATGCCCATTGTAATGTTTCTTCCTTTCATTCAGCTTGGAATAAATGTCCCATGATCTTGGTCTTATTTTTTCCTTTAATGTCCTTTATTACATGAAACTTTAACTTGAGGTTGTTACAAATCTCTCCACTTTCGAGGAACACCATCCTCAGTGTTCTATGACACTTATGACAAGACATTGTGCTGATGGAGATTTATAAACACAACTCGATGCAGTATTTACAATAACAAACTGCTAAAAACATGACAAACATACTGCTTATTGGAGCTTTATAAATACTCGATGTACTATTTACAATGACACACACACACACACACACACACACACACACACACACACACACACACACACACACACACACACACACACACACACACACACACACACACACACACACACACACATATATATATATATAATGAATCAAATTTGCTTTAACCAACAAATAGAGAAGGATATAATTCCCACTTCTGATCATCTATCTCCCATATAACTTCATCGGGCCCAAAGTGCTTCCATTGCACTTTAACCTGCTCTATTTCTTGGTTCCAGAGCATGAACATCTTCCATTGTAGGATGCACTGAGGCTCTAACTTGAACTCTCCTTATAGTTCCACCAACAATACAAACCAATCAATCACATAATTAACATCCCATACATATATTTTAAGCAATGAAACATGGAAAACATCATGGAATTTTACTAATTGAGGAAAGCAAGTCTGTAGGCCACTATTCCAATCCTCTCAAGGATCTCAAAAGGCCCACAATACTAAGGTGCCAAATTGGCACATGAACCAATCCTTAAAAAGATCTTTTTGGGCTTGATATGCAAATACACATGCTATCCAACCTGAAACTCCTTGAATACCCTATGCTAATAGGCATAGCTCTTCTACTTGTCTTGTACTGCCTTTAAATTATGTCTAATTTTTGGAATCATGATTGTCGTTACACCAAAACCCAGAGGTGTTAGTAAATGGATACATCACCAAAGTTAAAGGATCCACAAGAGGCAATTAAGGACATGCCGCAAAACAAACGGGGAGAATTGGTTTATCTAATGTCCAACGATCTCCCCCATAGTGCGAGCCATGTGTGATTCGAACTTGAGACCTTTGACTATGATACCACTTATTGGAATCATGATTGTCGCTACACCAAAACCCATAGGTGTTAGTAAATAGATGCATCGCCAGAGTTAACGGATCCATGAGAGGTGATTAAGCACATGTTGCGAAGCACACAGGGAGTGCTAGTTTATCCAACATCCAACACTGATAACCTGCATCTCATGCTCAATATTCTCAACATATCTGGTCCAATCAACACCCTTCTCACTATATCACTCTAGCTGATAGGAGTATTATAGATCCCCCCCATAGAGGGCCTCAAATGGGCTAATCTTCAAAGATTCATAATACCCATTATTATAAGAAAAATTCACTAGTTGAAAATACTCCTCCCACTTTCTCTGTTGATGCATGAACTACATGCTAAACATGTCCTCAAGGATCCTGTTAATCCTCTTTGTCTTCCCATCTGTTTGCGGATGATAAGTTGTACTAAAAGCTAGCTCTATACCCAAGCCCACAAACAACTCTTTCCAAAAATTGGAAGTGAAATTGGCATCTCTATATGATATAATCCTCTTGGAAACTCCACGAAACCTTACTATCTCCTTAATGACTACTTGAGCCACTTCACTAGATGAATTAGTAGACTTCACTGCAATGAAGTGAGCTACCTTGCTCACCCTGTAAATAACAACCATGATGGATTCATGTTGCCTTGATGTCTTTGGCAAACCTATAATTAAATCCATGGTAATGACCTCCCATTTCCATTCTGAAATCAGAATAGGCTGCAACAAACCAACTGGATTCTTGCATTCAATTTTCACCTACTTAAAGTCCAAGCACTTAGCAACAAACTTAGCCACCTCTTTCTTCAAATTTGGCCAATGGTAGAACTTCTTGGTAACTATCAAAGTTTTCTAGTATCCTAGGTGACCTTAATATGACTTGACGTGAAAATATCTCAGAATAAGCTTCTTCAACTCGCTACTATCAAGCACATAGATCTTACTCCTGAATCTAGCTAGGCCATATACTATGAGCTGATACTTCTCATTCTTATCACCCTCACCTTGTTGTTACAAATATTTGCTTCAGCTACTAGTACCACTCATCATGTTGCCCTACATGCAATATACACTCCAAATCTATCCCATAAGAGCACATAACTGAAATATGATTCACCTGCACTCTCATACTGAGAGAATTCACAACCTTGTTCTCCTTACCCTTAATGTGCCTGATTTCAAAATCAAACTCACTGAGAGCAGCCAACCATCTAGCTTGCCTTGCATTTAGATTAGGTTGGTCAAAAAAGTACCTTAGTCCACAATGATCACTCATCAATATGAACCTCTTGCCAAGGATATAATGTATCCAAATCTTCAGTGCATGAATGATAACTGCCAACTCAAGATCACGAGTCACATAATTATGCTCATGCTCATTCAGCTTATGTGATTCATAGAAAAACACCTACCCTTTTTGCATTAGGACTCCACCAAGTCCTTCCTTGCAAGCATATTTACAGACTACAAACTCCTTATCAAGATCTATAATATTCAAAACTAGAGAATTGGTAATATCCTCTTGTAGATGTCTTATTCCTTGATGCGCACTTGATAATATCCTGGTCTCAGATCAATCTTTGAAAATACTGCTACTCCCTTTAGCTGATCAAACAAATCAACAATATGAAGTAATGGGTACCTGTTCTTGATAATCACCTTATTCAGCTGCCCAATCTAAGGAGATACCCTAAGGAGATACACTTTTCCTTATGTATCCCTTATCAATCATCTCTTTAAGTTGTAATTTCAATTTCACCAAATCAGGAGTGCTCATCCAGTACCATGCCTTAGATGTTGGTGTTACTCCTAGTATAAACTTAATAGAGAATCCACCTCTCAACGAGGAGGAAACTCTGAAATATTTGCAGGAAACACATCCTGAAACTACTACAAGATAATATATCTCCTTAGGATTTCATCGTCGTCAACATACTTCCCTTTTTCATTAGAAACATGCATTGCAAACAATACACATCCTTTCCTGCAATTGCGCTTAGCTTGGATAGTTTTAGTTGTCCTCATTGATGTAGGCTTCTTCTTTCCATGCAAGACTCACTTTTCTCCATCATCATCCATGCACTCAATGGCCTTGTCATAGAAATCCACCTTGGTCCTGTGAATAAACAACCAATCCATGCCCAAAGCATACTATATGAACCCAAAGGAAGAAAATTCAGATTTGTTGTTTTAGGCATGCTATTAAACTCAAATGCAGAAGATCTCACCCAATGGTGAACTCTTATCTTAGTCCCTGTAGCCAACTGCACCAACCAAGATTCTACATGCACTTCCTTATTCAAATGGAATTGATCCACCAGGTTAGGACTTATATAGCTATAATTTGATCCAATATCAATCAAAATAGAAACATCTTGATCACAAAGCTTACCTTCCATCTCAATAATGGATGCCTTGTGGTTTTCTTATCTACTATAAACTGTTGCATAGATTTGGGGAATGCTTTGACCTGCATCCCCAACTTTATACGCCTCTTGAGCACTATAGATTTGAGGCCTACCACCCTGATACAATGGAAAATCTTTCTTGCAATGATCTCTACCACAAATCCAACACTTCAAAGGTTCTTTGCCACTACCCTTATCCTGCTGCTCCACAGTATGAGACCCATGTCCTTTCTCAGTTGCATTGAACTTCTTATGCAGAGCCCCATTTTCCTTCTTACCTACATCCTGAGATCTTCCTTGCTTCTTGGGCCATTTTCCTATAGTCTTCTCATTACCCCTATACTCATGATTGAACTCAGGCTACAGTTTGACTACTCATAATAATGCTTTAACTTCCCGATGGCTTCCTCCAATGAATGAGGCCCATCAAAATCAATCTGATCTTTGAATTATAATGGAAATCCACAAATGAACCTTTGGATATTTTCTTTCTGATCCTTTAGGTAGGGAACATATCTAAACATCTCTAGAGATTTGGTTGTATACTCTTCATCTGTCATGGAACCCATCCCAAGCTCATAGAAATCCTTGGCCTTTCCATCATAATGTCTCTCAGATAGGTACTTCTTTATGAAGAGACTTTTAAATTCTTCCCAAATCAACTCCTCTTCCATGACACCTCTAACATGCTTGCCATATTCCCACCACATATATACTTTTCCTTTGAGACTAAAGGTAGCTATCTTGGATTTCATATTCTTTGAGTAATAATGAAGCCTAAATAATTTCTTCATCCCAAGTAGCCATGCTTTTGCATCTTTTGATTTAGTCATTTCTCCATTATAGGTAGGAGGCTTGGCTCTTTTGAATTCCTATGGAAAATACCCATTCTCGCTCCTCCTATAAAGATTGTTGGAGGTAATGGCAATGATGTCTCCCAAAAGTAAAGCCATAATAAAATTCATGCATATAGCCCTCGTCTTGGGTGTGTCCAAGGGTCTGCCACTCTTTACTGTATCATCCCTATCTATCCTGCACCTTTTCTGAGACCTACTTCCATCTACACCATTATTATTTTCCTCCTAACTATCTACGTGATTGGTCCCCAGTTGTCCCTGCTTCTATAAATATAAAAGGATTTGGAGAATAACTACATTGAACTCAACTTGCTTTTCTTGAGCTCTTGAAAGCCTTTCCCATGCTTCAATCAACCTCTTATATTATTCTTTACAACTTATGATCTATACCTTTAGACATCTTAAGGTATATGCTAGATCAGGAGAGTCTCCCCCTCCCTATTGTTCAACTGATTTCTCCCAATCCACTAATGTATCTTCTGGCCTATATGGGGATTTATATGAACTGTACTCAACAATTTTTTTCTTCATCCCTTGACCTTCCATTTTCTTATAATATGCCATTGTTAGCTAAATAAAATCATAATTAAAAGCATCACCTCAACTAACTTCTGGTATGGATATTGCATCTGCTTAGGTCAATCCAGATTAGCACAATACATAATAATAGCAAGAACTTAACTATCATGCAAGAAACTGCAATGAAAATAATCAACATGCATATGATCACAATGCATATAACAAAAATTAATCATCATGCATGCATGCCAAACATATAAAACTATATGACAATTTTCTTTTGTTGAAAAATGTGCAACAAGAAATGTTAAATTTAGAATGTGCTAAAAATAGGCCTGCTAAAAATAACATGTCTAAAAATAGCAATTTGGCCAGTGAGGTCATTGGCCACATTGGGTGAGAGGTGAAACTGCTAAAAATAACATTTCTGGGTCCCTTCCTATTTATAGCAATCCCTAGTTTATCTATAGGAAGTAAAATTAATTTTGGTCTTAACAGTAGCTGGAAATATTAATTAATTAATTCAGTTGAGTTAATTAGTTAAGGAAATTCGAATTTGAAGTCTTTGTGAGCATGCACACGAGTTGTCCCACTGAATGAGGAATTTATCCTTAATTTCCTCCACTGAATGAGGGAATAAGTATGAGTTCTATAATGAGAGAATCAATTGACTTAGTTCTAACTAGTCAAGTCCAGTTAGATTATTTTAACAAGTTGTTAAAATAATAAAATATAGTTTGTTAATGCTTGCATGCATGTGACAACTATTATTTTAGATAACTGAGAATTCACTCATGGATAATTGTTACATGTTAGTTCTCTCAGAGACCCAGTTGAGATCAGATATGGGACAATGTACTATTAGATGCTTGACTATTTATAGTAAGTAGTTTTTGCATGGTTGAGGAACGAGTGTCCTCAAGGATTGCGTAGTTGGACCATTGGTTAACTTGGTATGTTTGGAATTAATTGCATACGCTTTTGCTATTATTTCCTAAGCAAACTACGCAAGGAAATAGGGATTGGACCATAGGTAAAGCCTTTATATATAGGGCTTGGTTGGTTCATGAGACATATCTTCATATCTTCAGAGTTCATTGAGAACTGAATAGCTTGAGAGCTAATTCTTTTTGTATTGTGAAGAGGATTTCCACTTTATTGATAATACATGGTTGGGGTTTTATGCTGGTGCTTTCCCTTGGATATATCTTGTGTTATGTGTGAATATTTGTCTTGATCAGTTATGCATGTTTCTACTTGATGTTGCTCATGAATTCGATTATGCTTCTGCTTAATGTTTTGTAGAAGTAGAACAACTATTGTGCTTCAGGACATTGCATATATCGGTTTGTTCTACAGGTGAAATTTCTACATATTTTACCCAGAGTTCCAATGCTATGAACCTTCTCTGATACAATTCTACCACCCCACCCCACACTTTTAACTTACTCAATAGGGTAAACACGAGACACGAGTTACTATGCATGACCCGATTTCCAATATGCACTTATGGAAAATGGGGTCGACATGTCCATAACTGACTGCAACACCCAATGGCACATGATCACACTGTTATCAGCCTAAATTGACCCAATGCTATTTCCTTTCAGTTTCGATTCCTTAAATTTAATACAACTTTCTATGTTTGATTGTTTTTTGGGTCCTAAACTTCCGAGGCCTTTTTTAGGGCCTAAATGACATTTTCAAGGAAAACGGAGAGACTGGAAAAGTGACAAAAAGTAATTCCCATACTCTCTTTTTGGCCTCATCGTGGAGATATTTGAAATGAGGTATTATGCTAGTCAAACATAGATTGTATGCCAAAGTTATGATCTCAGGAAGTTGGCAGTCCAAATTATTCATTTATACAAACACTTTGTGACTATGGTACCTGTAGGTCATGAATGCATAGTTTGTTCAATATTTTCATTAGTTCATTAAATATTAATCGAGAAGGCTTGCTTCCCTCTCACACTAGTTGTACTAAAACACAGATTAGCACATGAATTCATATAAATCAACCATGAGCCATCAAACCGTGAATTAGATCTACATCAAGAGCACATCATATAATAAGAAATATACCATGCATGTAACCAACATTTAACTAGAATGAAGCCATGACAAACGAGTCATATAAACAACAATAAAGCAAGTCTTATTCTTACTGATCATCAACAGAGGATAACACATATTAGCATTTGCATAGTACCAACCAAGTCAGGGACTTCCACGTACCACTCGACCATAGATTGGGTTGAACCAAGTTTCTCTTTCAACCAATCACCCCATGCCATATTCCAAACATGAATGTGGGATCAAATGGGATAAACCAAACAAAACCAACTAGGGAATCGAGAGGTTAAACCACCTTCACCCTCAAGGCACCATTATTTCACCTAAACTAGTCCATAATTCACCAATACAGGCTTGAATGCCTCAAGATTTAGTCACCATACCTAGAGGAATTTTCCTGTCTCCACCCACCTATCAAGAGCTTCCCGGAGAAAACCATCTCCACCCTTAACCCTTGGGATTTTCCTGAGACCACCTCAACATGATCCAAAGCCATTGACAATCAAAATCTTAACCAAAATGAAAACCCACTATACCATGGCTATCCAGGAAATGAAAAAGGAAAGGATATATATCACTGTCAATCGAGGGAAAACCCATGCCAATGACAACAAACATGATTAATAAACCAATGCATAAACCATGCATTCACATACCAACAAGATAGTTAAACATGTAACATGTTACTTGCAAAATCCTCTTGTTGGCCACCCTTTCCTTGCTTGATTTCAACCCTTGCTTACTATTGTCAAATATTCTTCTTGCGTTCCCTTGATTTCCTTGCTTGCTTGCTTGTGTCTTCCTTGTGTCCAAGTGTTCTCTCTCATTTTCCAAGTGAGAATGCTATAGTGAATGCTTGAGTGTTTTCTCCCTTTTTATTTTATTTTATTTATTTTTATTTTTATTTTTATTTTATTTTTTATTATTATTTTTTATTTTTAATTTTTTAGTTTATTTATTTATTTTTTATTTATTTTTAGTTTTAAGTTTTTATTTTTTTATTATTTTATTTTTTATTTTTTATTTATTTTTTATTTTATTTTATTTTATTTTTATTTATTTATTTATTTATTTATTTTTTAATTTTATTTATTTATTTATTTTTTTTCTCTCTTATATATGCATATTCTTGTCTCTTTATCTTCCTTTTCTCTTATTTTCCTTTATTTCTTATATTAAATTTCCATTTATTGACTTTTTCCTTTTCCAAAGCCAATGCGAATGCCAATTTCCATAGTCAATAAATGATTAACCTCAAGTGGTGCCCATTGTATTGTTTTTTCCCTTTCATTCGGCTTGGAATACATGTCCCATGACCTTGGTATTATTTTTTCCTTTAATGCGCTTTATTACATGAAACTTTAACTTGTGGTTGTTAGATAAGATATGGTTGCATGAAATAGGTAAGGGACTCACTGCCTAGATCACACAAGTTTTTTTGAATTTTATGGTGCATGTGATGTAGAGAAAGCAATGATATCATTGGGTGGTAAAGAAACATATGGTAAGCATGAAAGGATAGATGTTTTTAGGCTAGGAACAACTGCTCCCTTTCTATTCAAAACAAATCAATTACAGGTGGAGCTAGATTCAACACAAATCCATGGAGTTCGCACAAGCATCAGAAAAGGTCCCCTATCCACATTTAGTTTAAGCATGGGTACTCATCCCTATGAACAAATGGATAATCTTCATTTGAAGGGCTTGCCATCTTTGTATGGAAGATATAACAACAAGATTCACATCCATATCTTCCCATGAGTCCCAGTAAGGAATTCCACAATGTTGATGGTCTCTCTCTTGTGGAAGGGAGCCATCATAATATAAATTTAAGGACATGTTTAATTCCCAGGAGCACTCTATCTACGCATTACATATTTAACAAGAAAGAAGTGGAAGTGAATCAAGGCATGCCCCACACCACTCTAATGGTTAGAAATATTCCTAATAATTATATCCAACTAAACTTCACTAAATTATTAGACGAGCATGTTTACAAGAGTATTGGCAAATTGTGGATTCATATGAAGTTGAGTCGTCCTATGATTTTGTATACTTAGCAGTTGATTTCAAAAATAGTTGCAACCTAATGTGCAATTTTGTCAATTTCAGTAGTATCAAAGCTACTATGAGATTCTACAAAGATTTCCATAATAAAATGTGGGAAAGGTTCAACTCAAACAAGGTTTGTGAGATAAGTTACATGTGCTTGCAGAACATTTTAAGAACTCAGTACCCACATGTAGCACTAAGGAATTTCTACCAACCATATATGAACCACCTCACAATGGAGTTCAATGCACATTTCCCACTTTTGTTGCAGGAAAGCTATCTCAAAATCCATTTGCTTGGCCATGCACTGTCAATATCACAATTGGCCCACAAGCATAATAGGGTGATTCCATCCTTGTCATTAACCATGGTTATGAGTCAACCACCGAAAACCCTTCTCTAAAAGCTTGTCATCACCAATTTGGTTTCAGCCAACCACAAACCCACGGTTATTGGTCAACCACACAAAATCCTTTCCTTCGTTGGCACTTGGAACATTGTAATCACTTGGTTAGGGGTTATCCACAAACCAACGATTATGGGTTAACCACACAAAAACATTATCTTCATCAACACTTGGTCATGTGTCATCCACAAACCCATGGTTATGGGTTAACCACACAAAACCATTTCTCTTCATTGGCTTGTATCTTCTTCATCAAGGAAACTAGCTCAAGAGGATCCACATTCAATAGAAGCTTATAATGAGGGAATTTGATGGAATGGGTACCATTTATTCCTAAGGTGGGAGGATTGATCTGAATGGAAAGTGATATCCACCCATGGTATTGAATAATGTAACTCAAGGAGGGACTAAAAATACTATAAATAATGGGCATCACCTTTATTAAGGACATGGAGGATTTCACAACGTAGATGTAGAATATTTTCCTATTCCATTAAAAAAGAATTAGGTTTTATCTTGTTCTTTGTGTTTTATTTGATGTCTGGTGATATTTATAGTATTTCCTCTCATGATCTAGATCAGTCACACTTTTTACACATTAGATATTGGTTCACACCTTGCAAACTTTCCATTTCATCATTCTTCTCCTATAACTCACTCTCTAAATCTTATATCTCATTGATGTGATCTAGATCAATACAATCTCTCACTTCTCATGGTCTTATACTTCCTCTTACTAATGAGGAGGGATATTACTCCCATACAACAATTTTCTTCTTCCCAATTTCATTGAGGACATATAAATTATTTGAGATCCTAATTGTTTTTTCCATCAATCTTCCTTAACTTTCTTTCCTTATTTCATACCCTTTAGAATGAAATGTGAGATAATATTTTTTTATCACAATTTAATCACACTTAGAACATTGTGTTTTAAACCATCAACATACATGACATTTTGAGTCTTAGCCTTTCCATTATCAAGACCAACTATGCCCTTGCCAATTATATTTCCTGGTGTATTATCTCTAAGAGTGACACTACCTCCTTTGAATTCCTTTAGAGAGAGAAACTTGCTCTCATCTCCTATCATATGTTTTTGCATCCACTATCAATATACCATTGAATTTCATTGTTTTGAACATATAGATCTAGTCCACATTCTTCTTGATTTTCTTGCTTCCTTTTCCATACCTTTGTGCATTGTTCTCTATGTCCGATAATATCTTTTTCCATGCTTTGCTTAAGAAGGATTATTATGTTACTTCTATAATCACATGCTTTGTGCCCATAGTTATTGCACTTGTAACATTCAACATGATCCAATAGGGTAGAAAATGGGTTTTATATTATATCATCGCCTTCATAAGACCTTCTAGATTTATTGCTTACATAGTCATTCATTGACGTTTTATAAAATCCTCTTCTTCTATTTCTCACATAGTCATTTATTTCATAAGTTATACAATTTATTTCCTTCTCACCAAAGTTATTAATAGCAAAGAAATAACCAAAGAAGATGTCTTTGTGAGAAAACTCAGATCTTTGTTAGTCCTTTAGTCCATTGTTGGCGTTGCTTGTTTTTTTGATAGGGTTATGTCTCTGCTTGTTCTTAACTTCATTTTTGATGCTACTTTAATTACTAATAGGGTCATGTCTCTACTGATCATTAATTTAATTTTTGATTTTGCTTGTATTGATGATAGATCCTTTTGAGAAGTCATGATTCTACTAGTACTCAACTTATCTTTTGGTGATACTTTCATTATTGATATAAATTTTGAGAACATCTGCATAACTTTTGGGCTTTTCTTCATTTTCTTTGCTTGATATATTTGTGTTTATTTCTCCCTTGTAAGTCCCATTATTTTATTTATAGCCAAGACTTGTTATAATGAAAGGATACCTCTTGTAGCTAATAATGCCATCTAAGATTTCAATACTTTTTCCAAACTTCAATTAAGCATTTGCTTTTTATAGTTCCTTTCTCAAGGAAACAACTAATGTTTATAGCTTTTCACAATTTTCTTCCTTTTATTTCAAATGTATTCTCACTCCTTTTTTTACCCTCTTGGACTCTTCTAATTCTGTCTTTAGGAGGATGACTGTTACTTTATCAGAATTATGATCTTTCTTTGGATACTATTACAATAGTTCCTTCCGCTTTTCAATATCTCCTCTAGGTCTATCTATTTCTTCCAAGGCACTTACAAGTTCTATTAAGTTTTTCTTCCCCATCAAACTCATCATCCTCTAAATCTGTTTTCTTTTATTGATTGTCCTCATCTTTAAAAAGAGTTTCTACATCAATAGCTTTGAGATCTTAAAGTTGCTTCCTTTTGCTTTGGATTTTCTGTCATCATTTCATATGTAGTATGAATTCCATGAAATTTATCCATATTCATATTCTCCAAATATTTCATTTCTTCAATGTCATCTCCCTCATAAGCGTTTTGCAACTTATCCCATATTATTATTTTTTTTGTTTCATAATGCATCACCTTATCAAACTTTGATTATGATGGACCACTAAAATATCGAATTCATGACTTTTACATTATGATCCCAAGATTTCTTTCTAGCTTGATTTGATGATATGATTTTTGGAGATTCATCACCATTTACTATAGACTTCCAAATGTCAAATTCAAGAGTCATTATATAAGATCTCATTTTTTCCTTCTAGAAAGCATAGTTTGTTCCATAAAACATAGGAGATTTGATTGAACCTTCATGATTGGCTATGGTCCCTTTGAGATCTTTATTCCAGTGATTGTACTACTTCCAAAGGAACCAAATTTGATACGAATTGTTTGATTCACACTTGTATTAAGAAGAGTGGGGGTGAATTAATATAAGACAAGTTCTTGATTATTTAAATATTCAAGCACCATAAAACATCAATCTCATAAGAAAAACATTAAACACAAGATATACATGGAAAAATTTTCAGGAGAAAAACATAAAACTTATTTATACAGATCTTTGTATGCACCAACTTACTTATTTAAACTTTGTAGACACCAAAATTCTTATACAAATTTTGCAGGCAACAACCTATAGGAGACACTAATCCCCTCTATTGCTTTGTAGGCACCAATCTACTTATACAAACTTCATAGGCACCAACATACATGAGACACAAGTCCCATCTATTTCTTTGTAGGAAAGAACCTATATGAGATACCAATTCCCTCTACTTATTTGTAGGAATCAACCTATAGGAGACACCAATACCCTCTGTTATCTGCTCCAAAGTATATTTTGTAATGATCCACACTACTTATCTAATTTTTTCTCTATTTTCTATCTTTGTGAAATTATTTTCTCTTTTTTACTTTGAACCGACCACTTCCTTCAACCTACATATCAAAACTATGCTTGACCAACTTTATAATTTGGTGCTTCCTTGGGTAGTTTTGATCAACTTTGTGGTTGTTAATGGACACCAATCTTAATAAAAACACTTATTTACGTCCACAGATCTATGAAAAGACATAAGTGGTCAACACGATAGTGATATATCTACCCCAATATATTGTAGAAAGAATTCTAACCTTTGGGACGAGTAGTTACATTATGTACAACATGCCTATAATCGTGCCATGCATTATTCTACACAGAGGTCTCCTTTTGAGACATGTTTTGAACATTTTCCTAAGTCTCCTTTGGAATTTACTATTAGGAAATATTTAGTGATGGATGGACATAATGATGTAGATAAAGCCATGAATTTTATCAAGAAGATCCAATTGGTTCATCAAGTTGTACAAGAATGATTGAAAAGACTCAAGCCAAGTACAAGGATAGACAGGCTAAGCATAGGGTCAATCATCATTTCCAAGTTGGTGATGAAGTTTGGTTTTATATTAGCAAATAATGTTTCAAAGTTGAAGGTAAAAATCTCAAACCAATTAGGTATGGTTCGTTTACAATTTTGGAAAAGATTGATGAAAATGTTCTCTAATTATATTTACCTCCATATATGTAGATGTAGTCAATGGTGAATGTTAAAAACTTGAAACTAGATGAGCCTCCTATGATAATGGATCAAAGATAAAATTTTCAAGTTCCTTTAATTGATAATTTTTCTCCTGAATATCTTGACAAGTTGCAGGAAGATTCTATTCTTGATAAAAGGATTATGAATTCGTAAAGAGGTGATGTGTAATATCTTTGTCTGGGTCTAAGAGGAATACATCCAAGTAAAGTGTGATGGATCGAAATTAGAAAAGTGAGGGAGTTTTACACTCACTTACTTGTTGAATGCAATCAAAATTTTGGTGGTCCATGTTGCCTCAAAATATAGCAAGCCTTTTGAGAGGACTCATAAGGCAAAGGTAAAACCTTGTTGCAACAATGAGGTAGATTGACACTGTCACCTTAGAAAACTTTCTCCTACTCTTTATTGGAATTTCACAGCTTCCCAATGACCACCTTAAGGGTATTCTATGTTTAAAGGTTTAAGGTGATGAAGATATAGGTTAGGTGAAGACACTCTTTAATGGACAAAGGATTGATTCTTCTTCTCAAGGATAAACGTATCATACACCAAGATTAGAGATGGCACATATACCCTATGGATTATTGGCATGTTGGAACAAAAGGAGTTTCTAAAAAAATATTAGTCAAAGAAAGGGTTCACTAAACATATGATCAAAAAGGAACGAAGAAAAACCTCAAATTAAGCCTCAAGTCAAAGCCCTAACTAGGGTTAGGATTTATATGGCATAAAATATTTAGAGAAGGATGATGCCAACCTTCCTAGGATAAGTTTAACCATGCAAAAGGATATATTTTGAGTTGAAAAGATGACCAAAGAAAAAATCAAGTTTTGTTACCTATAATGTCTATCTACAAGAGCCCTAATTGGATTTGTCCCTACTTAGATGCCTTAGTGGCTTGCCTTTAAAGTCTTAGAAAATGAAAGAAAGGAAAAATGTTAATGTTTTCAGAGTTTTTATTGACACCAAGGTTTACAATGCCTAATCCTACTTGGGTGATGGAGTCCTTAGGGCTAATTCAAGAGATAATGGGCAAATTATTGGAGTAAGGGGGAAAACCTCTTGTTTTCACTTATATAAACTCTAAATCTCTTTTTTATGAGGGGAGAAATTAAATAGGGGATTCTCACCAAGAGGTATATTATGGATTTGAAGGAAGAAATGTTCAACATGCAAAAATTAATCATGATTTTCAATAAACAATTGGAATTTAGTCATGGAATAAAAAAAACTTAGCAATAATTAATTACATGTAAAACAATGAAATATATGTAATAAACTTACAATTCTTCCATGAAATTCCATCTTTCAATCTCAAAAAGACATATCCAAGACATAATCCATTATCCAATAGAAATAACACCATAAAAATTACATCTCCACAAGTAATGAATTCAAGAAAGGCCATGTCGAGCTCTCAAGAAGAGGTAGAAATCCAAGAGTGATGATGATAAATAACAAAGGAGAAATCCTCAATATATATGAGGTTTATCAATCATAATTATTATCCTAAAATCCACATGGCATGTTTAATTTTCAGTATCCATCATGAAAATGGGTTACAATCCAACCCAATAGGTCAACATGACAAAAATATGCTACAAAATCCCACATGTGTGGGTTGAAACTCTCATCTAGCATGAAGTCATGCCCCTTTTGGGAAATAAATGCTTTAAAAGTGATAGTACAAATCCTCCCTTGTCATATCGGGGATGAAAATCATAATTTAGGCTCTGGATCAATTCATGCCCATCAACGGTATCAAGGCTAGCCTATGGATATGTTGGTTTCGTTGGATGCATCATCAAGAATATCCAACACCAACGAAGAGAAACCCAATGTTTTAGCATCTAGGAGTGCTCTCAGGTGTCAATCAACTACTGGAATCATCAAAGTGCCCAACACTCTACTCTGGAGGGGAAATGCTACATCTGCAAGGTCATCAATGCTCTTTGGAAGTATGGTACAACATGGGCATCATGTGTAATGGAGATGTGGAGTGTGAACCTAAGGCCTTCGTTGATATGTGGAAGACCACCTAGAAATACCAACTGAAATTCAAATGAAATTTACCGATCATTAGAGACAATGACTATAGATGCATCATAGTGGACCATACTTAATTATTGAGGGCATAATAATACTTCAAACTGGGATCACCTTTAAATATATAACTATACCAAGTATCATAAAAGTGTTACCTTCCTTGTTAGGTATGACTAGATGGCCACCCTATTAGGTGCTTCCAACCCATAATAGGAGGTGATGTTTCCATGGCCAACCCTTCAATTCATATGTGTTTATGACAATGTAGAAATAGAAGGGAAATTCTTCATGGAAAGGTTCCATGGTCATGGGACCCATTGATGGAGGTCCATCATCTTAAGTGAATAGATGCATGGAGGAAGAAATCATGGAGGCATTAGTTAACCTTATCATTGACCTACTTTTTCCACCCATATGGTGCTTCTTTTACTTATGTTTTATAATGCTTTGATGAGGAGCATATCTCAGGTGTTTAAGCTCGATTTTAATGATATAACATTAATGTACCCCTTAATAATGAGTTAGATTCTCCCACATCAAGGTTGGGACGTGCAACAAATCCTTATTATGTGACGGAGTATCTAGTGCTTAGTAACTAGGTGATGGGTAATGAGGGGGGTGGATATCATGCTAGGATGTTTCCCACACACTAAGTAATGTCCCAACCATATTTTTCATTCTAACTTATCCTTTTTGTTATTGTGGCCATCTTATGATTTTACCTTTATTTTAGCTTCATCAACCTCTAGGGAAATGTTTCTAGCCCAAAATCATGGATAAGGATATGAAGGTGCAAATCCAAATGAACCAATGATAGCAAACCTAAAGGATGGATGTGAAATTAGGGGAATGGTGAACTGTGGTAAATATGGAATGGTTATGGACTTACTACTTCAATCCAAGTTTTGCCAAGTAGAACCCCTCCTTTAACCCTGAGGCCTCAAAGGATATCCCACATGATTAGGGCCAAAAATTAACCCTCCTAGTAAGGTGAGAGAGCAAGTTTGTAATCAATATTGGTAAATCATACAGATCACCCCTTAATTCATGTAAGAATGCCCAAAACATTAAGCAAAAACACATGATCGCAAAATGGTTAAACTACTTGTCGAGTGGTGACTCGCCTTCCTTCAAGACAAATATGGGATGATGAATGTTTGAAGAGTGAAAATGGTGGAATAATGTGGAATCTCATCATATACTAAGTAAGTATAGGGCTACTGACTAGCTAGTTGTCCAAAGTAGGAGAAAAACAACCTCCTATAGGGTTACCCATTTTTGGTGGGTAATGATGGCCCTTAGTGTTGCAACAACATCGCTGTAACTCCCAATGGTCTCAACTTTAATTATCAACCCAAGGTTCATACAAACTTAAGAGGGGTTAGAAATGTATTTATAGCATGCACTATCTTCTTCTCTTTTTTATATTTATGTAGGTGGGAAGTATTTAAATGAAGGTTAGATGCACAAAGACTAATCTAACTAAGATATGTTATAAGAAAAATAGATTTACAAAAGACTACTTGGAGAAAAGAAAATGACACACAAATATATGTTATTTGTAATGAAAGAAAGCACACTCAATGAATAACACACACTTCTATGTTATCTCCAATAAATGGAAAATCACACTTGCTAAACTAAAAGAATGAGAATCATAACCCTAATTTGCAGGAAAAAGTAGTATTCATAAGCAAATTAGTAAGAGTCTCTATGAGGTCTCTATACTTCCAAGTTTCATTATTAATGTTCGAAAGGTGTTGTACTATGTCAAAGAGGTCAAACCATGAGTTTATTGCGAAGTCGAGAGAGAAAGAAGGTTTGGTTATAGGTTGTTATAAGAGTCTTTGTTTTTCTAAAGGTGATAGTTCAGCGAGCATGTAAACCAGATACAATGCGGGTATGAGATGAGGAAAAGTTGTGGAAATGTTAGGATATGATAAAATTAAATTGATCAAATATGAAGGAAACCTAGTGCAAACATATCCCAATGAAATCGGTCTTTGTGTGTTTCATGTTGTTGTGAAATGAGTTACATAGAAAAGTAGTGAACAATGAAATCTATGACCATAAGAGAAATAAAATGAAGGAATACTTGAAATTGCATTAATAGGTGCTACTATTACTAGCAAATGCGCAAATAACATATAAGAAATAATTGTTCATAAAATATTCTTCTTAACCATGCACAAGAACCATGAAAATATAACATTCATAACTGTTGGAAAATGAACAAATGCATAACGTTCATAGAAGTACAAGAGGACTCTAAAGTTCCTGGGGTGGGCCTAGCTCAAGGATGCTTAGAGTCCTTAAAGGAAAACCAATCTAAGAGAAGGAATAAAATATGTTGAAAATGGCAACAAGAAATGCTAAAAATAGAAATGCTTTAAATAGAATTTCAGGTACCAGTGTTAGAAATAGCAACAAGGAATGATAAGATAGAAATGTTAAAAATAACATTGGCATTTCGAGATACATTCCATTTTTAGTTAGTCCTTGAACTAAAATTGAGAATTAAAATTCGAATTTGATCTTAGAGTGGTTTGAAAAATAATTAATTAATTCATCTTGAGTTAATTAGTTGGAGAAAATCGAACATGAAGTCTATGTGAAGTCATGTAATAATTTTCCCTTTGAGTGAGGATGTTATTTCTTAATTAAAGAGATTGGGATGAGTTGTAATTAGTTAGCTCAGTTAACTGGGTTAAGTCCAATTAGATTAGTTCCAATAGTTTGTTGAACTGATTGTGAGTTCAGTTAGTTAATGCATGCATGTATGTAACTAATGTACTTCATATAACTGAATATTCTCTTATAAATAACTAATGCATGTCAGTTCAGTCAGAGACCCAGTTGAGATCAGAGGAAGGGATAGTGTAGTATCAGTTGGAGGATTTTTCCTATATAGGAAACTCATCCATGCAGAAGGAATTATCTCCTTTAGGATTGCACAATTATTTCTGAGTTTGGTGAGTTGTACGAGAGGTGAATTCACATAGGTGGTAGCTAGAGAACCCAGGAGAAATTGCGCAAGGAAATAGGAGGACCAAGGGAAGGCATATGTTGTGTCTATTCAGTCTATGAGCAGCATTGAGGGATTGTACTGAGATTTGGATAGCTTGTGCGCTAAAGCTTTGTGTAATTCAGAGATATTTCCACTTGTATGATAATATAGATAGCGAAATTTTTAGTTGAGGCTTTCCCTAGAGTATTCTTCTGTGTTCATGTGTGATTGATTTCTCATTCTCTATTATATGTGTTCTATTTTATCTTGCTCAAAATCGATTAAGCTTCCACAAGTTTGTTTGTAGAAGTAGATCAAGTATTTTGCTTTAGTATATTGAATTATCGGGTGCTCTACAGTGAGAAATTCTACATGGTATCAAAGCAAAGGTGATCAAAGCGAAGAAAAATATACAAAGAAGGGAGAAGGGAGAAGTTTGAAGTTCTTGATTATAGAAATTGAATTCTTATCACATCTCAAATTTCACCAATGGCGTTCAATGGTTTGAGACTCGAGTATGCCCTAGATGGCAGCTCAAATTATATAGCCTGGAAGGATCGCATGGAAGTGGTATTAGAGGAAAACGGTTTGAAGGAATTCATTGATCAAGAAGTCCCCAAGTCAGCAGCTGCTAATGCCTAAGAATTGGGAGAATGGAAGAAATGTGTGGCTAGAGCGAGGAGGGTTCTTCTGGAGGGAGTTCGAGATGACATTGTGTCGAGTATCCATGGGAAGGAGACACCATTTTCAATGTGGAAAACATTGAAGGATCTATATCATAGCGCCAATGATCAGAGGAAGTTGGCGCTGAAAGACAAGCTTCAAAAAATCAAGTGTGAAAAGGGCGACATGATCTCTACATATCTGAACAAGCTCACCACTTGCAGGGATGAGCTTGGAAGTGTAGGAGTCACGAAAACTGATGATGACATGGTAAGTATTGCTCTCCTTAGTCTTCCTAAGATCTGGCATAACTACCAAGACTCGGTAAATGGAAGGAAGATACTGCCAGATTGGGAACAACTGTGGTTAGATCTGATGCAAGAGGAGATCAGGAGAAGCACCAGAGATGGTTCTTCATCCAAGGAGGATGAAGAAAATTACGCCTTAGCGAGTAAGGCAAAGAAAGGGAAGGAGAGGGATTCTCATCCCAAATCGAGTTCTTCCCATGGTGGGAAGAAGATTGACAAATCAAAAGTGTGATGCTTTCATTGTCATGAGGTGGGCCATTATGCAACAAATTATCCATTGAAGAAATCCAAGATGGGATCCAAGGAAGGATCTGAAGGTGAGGCATTGGGCTCTCAGTTCAATTTGGATTTTACCCTCATCGCATGCATGGTTTCATCGATGATGGGTTGTGGTTGGTTTCTTGATAGTGGGGCCTCATTCCACATGACCGACGATAAGAGTTTGTTGAGTACCTTGGAGGAGAAAGACATTCAGATACTCATAACGATGGGTAATGATGAAAAGTATAGTGTTTCAGGTGTGGGCACGGTTTCTTTTTAGAGGGAGCATGGAGCTCACATTACCTTGACAATTGTGAAGTATGTGCCAGGACTGAAGAAGAACTTGGTATCGATCATGATGTTGGAAGACAAAGGCTATGATGTAGTCTTCAATAAGGGAAAGGTTTTCCTTAGACACATCACCACGAGACAAGTGAAGCAGATTCATTCACGAGTCAAGAACCCATATGCCCTTGAGGTTCAAGATGCATGAAAAGCCCTGAGGAGCAAGGAAACTATTGGAGACTTGATGGTTGAGAGGGAGAGTAAATTACCTCTCAACATGCAGCCTCAAAAGAAGTCTCAGACAATTGTGGAGGAGCCACAATTGGTGAAGCAGCTTCAGGAGGTTATGGAGTAGCCACAACTGGAGAAGCTAAGAGGATATTGAGTGGAGGCATCCACTCATGCAGAGACCTCTAGTAGGGGGAAATTTCGAGCCAAGTGGGCAGAGGGATCACATGCATCCATACCTCCAAGTAGGATGTGGGGCGATGTAGAGTGATAATCACAAGAAGGCTAAAATAGGGGTAGGATCCTTGAGGTACCCAACCTATTTGATTAGACCTTGATACTGGAGTCCTGATGAGGAGTAGCAGGACTGGATGAGTGTGTAGAAACAGATGCGGATGGAGCGGTAGAGGCAACATTAGCATCAGAGGATGTTTCTAGCCCAATAGGGAGGTCAGTTGGGAGATCAGTTACTTACTTCTTAGTAATTGAGTTGCAGTGCAGTAGTGGGCAGCAAGATGCAACATGATGAGAGGAGGTGCAGTGCGGATGCATGCTAGGAGATAGGACCAGCAGCAACACGGATGAAGCAGGAGGAATAAATGGGATTGATGCAGTCAGAGATCAAAGTGACAAAGGCTAGAGAAGTCAGATACTGAAGAGCACAATGGTGCAGAGTTTTTCAGTCGACAGAGGTAATAGCAGTCAGAGACTTTGATGACAGAGGCATCATTCAGATTCAGGTTGGATATTTTTTGTTTCTAGAGTTGTTGGAGCAACAACACTAGGGAGAAGTGTTGTATGCAGAACATTCCAAATATTTAGGATCAGGTTCAAGTTGAATGCCTTTCTTGTTGAGGGGGATTTTTGAAAATGGGAACAAGAAATGCTATAAATAGCATTTCAGGTACCAATGTTGGAAATAGCAACAAGGAATGATAAATTAGAAATATTAAAAATAGCATTGATATAAATAACATTTCGTGATACATTCCAATTTTAGTTAGTCCCTGTACTAAAATTGAGAATTAAAATTCGAATTTGATCCTAGTAGCGGTTTGAAAAATAATTAGTTAATTCATCTTCAGTTAATTAGTTGGATAAAATTGAACATGAAGTCTATGTGTAGACATGCAACAATTTTCCCTTTGATTGAGGAAGTTATCCCTTAATTAAGGAGATTGGGATGAGTTTTATTTTGAGTTGTAATTAGTTAGCTTAGTTAACTGAGTTAAGTCAAGTTAGCTTAGTTCCAACAGCTTGTGGAACTGATTGTGAGTTCAGTTAGTTAATGTATGCATCCTTGTAACTACTGTACTTTAGATCACTAAATATTCTCTCACAAATAACTCATGCATGTCAGTTCAGTCAGAGACCCAACTGAGATCAGAGGAAGTGTAATATTCCTAACCCGGAATATCCTCAAACCCCAGCAAAAACTCCAACCAATATGTGCAAATGATATAATAACCCAGAAGTGATAAAATAACAGTGGAACAACATATAATAATGTAAACTAGAAATATAAGCAGATACACAAGAAATGCAGCGAGAAAGGCTAAGCCATTCTATTATACTAAGTAATAAATGAGTACAAGAGGTGATTAGACAGTGGCACCTCGACTTGCACAAGGCAAGTGAAGAAATACTCTCAGAATGACAAGAATGTCCTCTTTGCGTGGGTGCTGCTGCTAGAAAACAAATGATGCTTTGGGGCTGCTCCCCTCCTCGAAAAAATTTGAAACTCTGGATTCAAGCTCTACTCAAGAAACCTAGAAAAAACAAGAAAGATTTCCTGGAATGGCCTCACACTAATATGCGTCCCAGCTGCTAGGAAATTATCGTGCTACTATTGTGGCTAGAAATTGAATGAGAATTTGGGGCTACTCCCCTCCTCAGAAAAGGCTGAAACTCTGGAATCAGACTCTACTAAAAAACCCAGAAAAACCCAGAAAGTTTTTCTAAAATGGCCGACCCCCTAAAATCACCCCTTGGGGTTCTGCACAATTCCTCAAAGACGCTGATGAAACTGCTGTTGAAATGTTGATGGAACTGCTGCTGAAATGCTGATGGAACTGCTACTGAAATGCTAATGAATCTATTGCTAGAATGCCAATGGAAATACCTTGCCCGAGTAGGCACTCAAAGTCCCACGGGGCTAAGGGTGAGATCTCTGAACAGAGACACTCAATGCACTAAACACTGCTGCAGACTAGCTAAACAACCAACATGCTCTAAGTAGAAATGACTATCACAAATGCTCATAACCAGAATGATCCAAAATGAGGGGGCTCCTCTCTATTTTATATCCTTTGCCTCTCATAATCCCTAGGCTCACCTCCTCCTGCGTGATTCCCCTCTTGCCATGTGTTCTTCCCTCCTGCACAGTCCCTCCATGTGTCTGTGTGGGCTCCATTTCTGCGTCCCCTTTTTGGCCCCCTTGGCTCCCCTCTACGTCACAACGTTGTGCTACTAGGAAGTGACTTTTTATTCCAAAAGTGAGTTATGTCCCCCGTCCTCACTTTTTTTATTTACAAATAACTATAGAAGGCAAAAATTGAACAAAATCAAATATTCCAATTAGCCATGGCTAATTAGGAATAATACAGTCTCTGCCGGCAAATAGTTGCTTGTCCTCAAGCAACTGAAGTGATGGATGATGCAAGATCTTCTCACTCTCCCATGTGGCATCCTCATTCGGCAAATTCTTCCACCTCACCGAGAATTCCCGAACCATCCTACTTCGCAACTGCCTCTCCCTGGTATCAATGATAGCCTCTGGCTATAATACCAAATGCCCATCATCATCCATGGGTGGTAGCTCATCTTTCACTATCACCTGCTGCCCCAATGCCTTTTTCAAGCATGATACATGAAAAATGTTATGAATCTTGCTGCCTTGGGGCAGCTCCAACTCATATGCAACCTGTCCAATCTTGCGTATCACCCTGTATGGCCCATAATAGCGGGGCTTGAGCTTCTCAGCCCCCTTCCGCTTCAGTGATGACTGTCAATATGGCTGTAATCGTAGGTAGACCATGTCCCCTACCTCGAACTGTCTCTCCACCCAACCCCTGTCGGCATACAACTTCTGCTGGTTCTGCGCTGTAGCCATGTTATCCTTGAGAGCTCGGAGGAAATCCTAACTCTCTCAGATCCAAATCTTGGCTCTAAGAGCCTTGCTATCACCAAACATCACATCAGCAAAAGATAAAGGATGATACCCATATAAGGCATAGAATGGTGACATACCAATGGACATGTGATGTGAAGTATTGTTACAGTACTCCCCCAAATGTAGCCACTTCAGCCATGCTCGCTGATGCCCACTGACATAGTTATGCAAGTATCCCTCTAGCCACTTGTTAACTATCTCCATCTGCCCATCCATCTGTCGGTGATAACTGGTACTCGGTGTCAACTCCGTCCCCACCAATCGAAAAAGATCCTTCCAAAACCCACCCATGAAACGATTGTCCCTGTCACTGACGATGGTCTTAGGAAGACCATGTAGCCTAAAGATCTACTTGAAGAATAGCTCGGCCACCTATGCTGCTGTATAGTGTGCGGATATGGCAAAGAAATGTGTGTACTTCATCAGTCGATCAATGACGACAAAGATACAATCCTTGCCCTGTACCGTGGGCAACCCTATGATGAAGTCCATCAGAGTGCTTTCCCATTTCCCCTCCAGAATGGGAAGAGGCTACAATAAACCCGTGGGATGGCTCATCTCTCCCTTGTCCTCTGGAAAAAAATCGCACTCCAAGATGTGCTGGAGTACGTCCTCCTTGAGGCCCTTCCATGAGAACCTCTCTCTAATGGCCCTGTAGGTTTTGGTAAACCCCTAATGTCCTGCCAAAGATGAATCATGTGATGCCTGGAGTATCTTCTTCTTGATCTGAGACCCCTCAGTCAAGAAAATCCGGTCGCTGTAATAGATGATCTCATCGACCACCCTGTACCTGTCATCTGCCACCTACCCATCCAGGCTCTCACATGCAATCCTATCCTTGGAGTACTCTACTAAGAGTCGAGCCCCCCAATCTGTATCCAAGCTCATAAGAGACAACGTGGCTGGTCTACGTGAAAGGGCATCTGCCACCACGTTGTTCTTACCCTTGACATACTCAATGTCAAAGTCATATGCTTGGATCTTACTGATCCCCTTCTGCTGCCTCTCCTGTAGCTGCTTCTGCTCCAAAAAGAACTTGAGGCTGTTGTGATCAGTCCTCACCCTGTAGTCGATGCACATCCTCAATGTACCATCCTTCTTCTTCACCAACACCATAGAAGAAGAAAAAGGACTCATGCTCAGTCAAATGTGCCCAAGAGCCAGCAACTCTTGGATAGCCCGCTCAATCTCATCTCGATAGGCCTTGGGGTGCCTATACGGGTTGGTGATCACTGCCTGGATGCCCTGCTCAAGCTCGATAGTGTGCTCAAACCCCCGGTCCGGTGGCTTTCCTGGCGGAATCTCCCCAAACACTATGGCATGCCAGTCAAGGATGGATTGTATCTCTGAATGTACCATTCGCCCTGTAGTCCCTGCCTCTGATGCACGCAGCTCTACTGTCCACTCTATGTCTCCCTTTCAGAAGACTGCCTCCATCCAATGAGCCGAAACAGTTTGAGGCGGATAGGTGTGCTGTCCCTGTATCTTCTTGTGCCTCCTTGTCTTCTCACCATCCCACTCCATCTCTAGGGTCTTCCAATCCATCGTGACCTTCCCTAGAGTGATGAGCCACTGAACTCCCAGTATCATGTTGGTGTCCGGAATATCGACCACGAAAAAGTGGTCAGTCAATGTGTAGGTGTCCATCGTCACTGATAACTCTAGAACATAACGAGCACGCATCATGGTCTGATCTCCTGGGATCAAGACTGAAAACACATCAAAGCTCTCTGTCTGTATACCTCTCCGCTCAACCATCTGTGCATCGATGAAGTTGTGGGTTTCCCCACTGTCAACCAAGACTGATACCCACTGGCCACGTACTGTCCCCCGTACGCATAACGTCAGATACTTAGGAACTCCTCGCAATGCTGTAAGGGCCTCTCCGGTAGGTGCAAAAGATGCACCACCTGCTGCTGGCGGTGGAGGTGGAAAAGGTCCCTGCACGGCATGACTATCTCCTGCCTCCACATCATCCTCATCATCCTCTTCCCCATTTATCTCAAAGAAGACCTCAATAAAATGTGCCTTACCAGCAGCACATCTATGTCCTGGTGCCCATGGCTCTTGACAAGTGAAGCACAACCGCTTCTTCTTCAGCTCCCTCCTGGCATCATCGTCAAGGTGTACTCATCCTGGATTCCCCTTTGGAGGTGGAACCCTCACATCCTTCCCCTTAGACTGGAAAGTCTGTCTCTGGGGGTAAGGTGTTTGGGTCCTCGGTAAGACATCCTGTCAGTCCCGGGTCCTGCTGATAGCATCCTGGAGTGTGGCTGGTCTAGTGGATCGGAGTAAACCCCGAAGTGGCTCTGCTAACCCCTCAACATACAAATAGACCCTCCGTGTCGTGGATAGGTTTGGCACCATCATAGAGAACCTCAAGAAATTTGCAATGTAGTTCTCTGGGCTCCCTGTCTATTTGAGCCTTGTCAGCTCAACAAAATGCTGCTCCGGA
The DNA here is from genome assembly GCA_000404065.3 of Pinus taeda. Classification (NCBI taxonomy): domain Eukaryota; kingdom Viridiplantae; phylum Streptophyta; class Pinopsida; order Pinales; family Pinaceae; genus Pinus; species Pinus taeda. The sequence continues at coordinate 139,970 of APFE030919783.1, read as the reverse complement.
TCCCTTCGATCAAATCGCTCCATCAGTCTCCTAGTAAACTCGACATATGTCGTCACTGTGGAGTGCCCTAGTGTAACCATCCCATGAAACCACCAATCTGGTGCCTCACCATCCAAATGCAATGTTTCCACCTTGATGGCCTCTGTCTCCAACATTTGGTTAAGCTAGAAATAAATGTCCAGCTTCTCCACCCAAGACTTTGCCGAACTGTTTGATGTACCATCAAACGTAGGCAAGTGGAATATACTCGCTGAACGGTGGGTGTCACCATCATGGTAATTCCGGTACCCTCTGTGATGGTCGCGGGGTCTGCAATCCCGCTGGAGCTAAACAAAATCTCTGAATGAGAGGGCTTCCCTGAATTCCTGCCCATAGGTCTGGTACTCTGCAAAATAATCACCCATAGGTCTGGGCTCTACCTCCTACTGGGCTACGGCCCCCGTGTTGGCTCCTAAGAAAGTGGGCATGGTGGAGCGTGTAGGGGCATGTGAGGCCACCTGCTGCCTAGTATCACACTGCTTTGGCAAATGGTGGGATGTGCCTGATCCCTCAACAACCTGAAAACCCATAGGCTCTCATGCTGTCTAGCCTCTACTGCCATGAATCTCTGCCCCATCACCTCAATCTGCCTCGACAGATCCTGCACGGATTTGAGGAACATATCCGCAAATCTCTTCCCATCATCATCTGCCATCGGATCCTCTTGCTCTGCGTCCACCACATCCTCCTCCTGTTCTGTGTCCACCACCGGAACAAAGTCCCCCTCTCCGTAAGTGTTCTCCAACCTACACCTAGTGTCTCTGTGTCTCTGACCTCCGTAACAGATATAGGGTTTTTCCCCCAGTGTCATAGATTGCTAGCTCCACAGGCTGAGCCAGATCTATGCTCTGATACCACTGTAGTATTCCTAACCCGAAATATTCCTCACACCCCAGCAAAAACTCCAACCAAATATATGCAAATGATATAATAACCTAGAAGTGATAAAATAACAGCGGGACAACATATAATAATGTAAACCGGAAATATAAGCAGATACACAAGAAATGTAGCAAGAAATGTAGCAAGAAATGCTAAGCCATTTTATTATACTGAGAAATAAATGAGTACAAGAGGTGATTAGATAGTGGCACCTCAACTTGCACAAGGCAAGTGAAGAAATACTCTTAGAATGAAAAGAATGGCCTCTCTGCATGGGTGTTGCTGCTGCTAGAAAATAAATTATGATTTGGGGCTACTCCCCTCCTCGGAAAAATCTAAAACTCTGTATTCGGCCTCCACTCAAGAAACCCAGAAAAACCCAGAAATCTTTCCTAGAATGGCCTCACACTTATCTGCGTCCCAGATGTTGGGAAACTGTTGTGTTACTACTGCTGTTGGAAATCGAATGAGGATTTGGGGCTGCTCCCCTCCTCAGAAAAGGCTGAAAATCTGGAATCGGACTCTACTAAAAAAACCTAGAAATCTTTTCTGAAATGGCCAGCCCCCGAAAATCACCCCCTTGGGGATCTGCGCAGTTCCTCAAAGACGCTAATGAAACTGTTGCTGAAATGCTGATGGAACTGCTGCTGAAATGCTGATGAATCTACTGCTGGAATGCCAATGGAAATACCTTGCCCGAGTAGGCACTCGAAGTCCCCCAGGGCTAAGGGTGAGATCTCCGAACAGAGACACTCAATGCACTAAACAGTGTTGTAGACTAGCTAAACAACCAGCGTGCTCTAAGTCGAAATGACTATCACAAATGCTCATAACCAGAATGATCCAAAATGAGGGGGCTCCTCTCTATTTTATAGCCTCTGCCTCTCACAATCCCTAGGCTCACCTCCTCCTGCGTGATTCCCCTCTTGCCATGTGTTCTTCCCTCCTGCGCAGTCCCTCCATGTGTCTGCGTGGGCTCCATTTCTGCATCCCCCTTTTGGCCCCCTTGGCTCCCCTCTAAGTCACAATGTTGTGCTACTAGGAAGTGAATTTTTATTACAAAAGTGAGTTATGTCCCCCGTCCTCAATTTTTTTATTTACAAATAACTATAGAAGGCAAAAATTGAACAAAATCAAATATTCCAATTAGCCATGGCTAATTAGGAATATTATAGTTTCCGCCGACAAAATGTTGCTTGTCCTCAAGCAACTGAAGTGATGGATGCTGCAAGATCTCACTCTCCCAAGTGTCATCCTCATCCGACAAATTCTTCCACCTCACCAAGAATTCATGGACTGTCCTGCTCTGCAACTGCCTCTCCCTGGTATCAATGATAGCCTCCGACTGCAATACCAAATGCCCTCATCATCCATGGGTGGTAGCTCATCTGTCACTGTCACTTGCTGCCCCAATGCATTTTTTAGGCATGATACATAAAAACGTTATGAATCTTGTTGCCTTGGGGCAACTCCAACTCATATGCAACCTGTCCAATCCTACGTATCACCCTGTATGGCCCATAAAAGCGGGGCTTGAGCTTCTTAGCCCCCTTCTGCTTTAGTGATGACTGTAAGTATGGCTGTAATCGTAGGTAGACCATGTCCCCTACCTCGAACTGTCTCTCCACCCAACCCCTGTCGGCATACAACTTCTGCTGGTTTTGCGCTGTAGCCATGTTATCCTTGAGAGCTCGGAGGAAATCCTGACTCTTTCAGATCCAAATCTTGGCTCTAGGAGCCTTTCTATCACCAAACATCACATCAGCAAAAGATAAAGGATGATACCCATATAAGGCATAGAATGGTGACATACCAATGGACATGTGATGTGAAGTATTGTAACAGTACTCCCCCAGATGTAGCCACTTCAGCCATGCTCGCTGCTGCCCACTGACATAGTTATGCAAGTAGCCCTCTAGCCACTTGTTAACTATCTCCATCTGCCCATTCATCTGTGGGTGATAACTGGTACTCGGTGTCAACTCCGTCCCCACCAATCGAAAAAGCTCCTTCCAAAACCCGCCCATGAAACGAATGCCCCTGTCACTGACGATGGTCTTAGGAAGACCATGTAGCCTAAAGATCTACTTGAAGAATAGCTCAGCCACCTATGCTGCTGTATAGTGTGCGGATATGGCAAAGAAATGTGTGTACTTCATCAGTCGATCAACGACGACAAAGATACAATCCTTGCCCTGTATCGTGAGCAACCCTATGATGAAGTCCATCAGAATGCTTTCCCATTTCCCCTCTAGAATGGGAAGAGGCTGCAATAAACCGCGGGATGGCTCATCTTTCCCTTGTTACTTTGGCAAACATCACACTCTCGGATGTGCTGGAGTATGTCCTCCGTGAGGCCCTTCCATGAGAACCTCTCTCTAATGGCCCTGTAGGTTTTGGTAAACCCATGATGTCCTGCCAAAGGTGAATCATGTGATGCCTCGAGTATCTTCTTCTTGAGCTCAGACCCCTCGGTCAAGAAAATCCGGTCCCTGTAATAGATGATCTCATCGACCACCCTGTACCTGGCTTTTGCCACCTGCCCATCCAGGATCTCACATGCAAACTTGTCCTTGGAGTACTCTACTAAGAGTTGAGCCCCCCAATCTGTATCCAAGCTCATAAGAGACAATGTGGCTGGTCTACATGAAAGGGCATCTGCCACCACGTTGTACTTACTCTTCATATACTCAATGTCAAAGTCATATGCTTGGATCTTACTGATCCCCTTCTGCTACCTCTCCTATAGCTGCTTCTGCTCCAAAAAGAACTTGAGGCTGTTGTGATCAGTCCTCACCCTGTAGTCGATGCACATCCTCAATGGACCGTCCTTCTTCTTCACCAACACCACAGAAGAAGCAAAAGGACTCGTGCTCTGTCAAATGTACCCAAGAGCCAGCAACTCTTGGATATCCCACTCAATCTCATCTCGATAGGCCTTGGGGTGCCTATAGGGGGTGGTGATCACTGCCTGAATGCCCTACTCAAGCTCGATAGTGTGCTCAAACCCTCGGTTCGGTGGCTTTCCTGGCAGAATCTCCACAAACACTATGGCATGCCAGTTAAGGATGGACTATATCTCTGGATGTACCGTCTGCCCTGTAGTCCCTACCTCTGATGCACGCAGCTCTACTGCCCACTCTATGCCTCCCTTTCGGAAGACTGCCTCCATCCGATGAGTTGAAACATTTTGAGGCAGATAGGTGTGTTGTCCCTATATCTTCTCGTGCCTCCTTGTCTTCTCATCATCCGACTCCATCTCTAGGGTCTTCCAATCCGTCGTGACCTCCTTAGAGTGATGAGCCACTAAACACCCAGTATCATGTTGGTGTCCGGAATATCGACCACAAAAAAGTGGTCAGTCAATGTGTAAGTTCCCATCGTCACCGATAGCTCTGGAACATAACAAGCACACATCATGGTCTGATCTCTTGGGACCAAGACTGAAAACCCATCGAAGCTCTCTGTCTGTATACCTCTCCGCTCAACCATCTGTGCATCGATGAAGTTGTGGATTGCCCCACTGTCAACCAAGACTGATACACGCTGGCCATGTACTGTCCCCCATACGCGTAGCGTTAGATACTTAGGAACTCCTTGCAATGCTACAAGGGCCCCTCCGATAGGTGCAAAATATGCACCACCTGTTGCTGGCGGTGGAGGTGGCAAAGGTCCCCGCAGGGCATGACTATCTCCTGCCTCCACATCATCCTCATCATCCTCTTCCCCACTGCTCTCGAAGAAGACCTCAATAAAATGTGCCTTACTAGTATCACATCTATGTCCTCGTGCCCGTGGCTCCTGACAAGTGAAGCACAACCGCTTCTTCTTCAGCTCCCTCTTGGAATCATCGTTAAGCTGTACTTGTCCTGGATTCCCTTTTGGAGGTGGAATCCTCACATCCTTCCCCTTAGATTGGAAATTATGTCTCTAGGGGTAAGGTGTCCGGGTCTTGGGTAAGACATCCTGTAAGTCCCGGGTCTTGCTGATAGCGTCCTGGAGGTTGGCTGGTCTGGTGGATCGGACTAAACCCCAAAGTGGCTCTGCTAACCCCTCAACATACATATAGACCCTCCGTGCCATGGATAGGTCTGGCACCATCACAGAGACCCTCAAGGAATCTGCAATGTAGGTCTCTGGGCTCCTTGTCTATTTGAGCCTTGTCAGCTCAACAAAATGCTGCTCTGGATCCCTTCGATCAAATCGCTCCATCAGTCTCCTGGTAAACTCGGCATATGTCGTCACTGTGGAGTGCCCTAGTGTAACCATCCCATGAAACCACCAATCCTGGGCCTCACCATCCAAATGCAATGTTTCCACCTTGATGGCCTCTGTCTCTGACATCTGGTTAAGCTGGAAATAAATGTCCAGCTTCTCCACCCAAGACTTTGCCGAACTGTTTCATGAACCATCAAACGTAGGCAAGTGGAATCTACTCGCTGAACGGTGGGTGTCACCATCATGGTAATGCCGGTACCCTCTGTGATGGTCGTGAGGTTTGCTATCCCACTGGAGCTAAACAAAATCTCTGAATGAGAGGGCTTCCCTGAACTCCTACCCATATGCCTGGTACTCTGCAAAATAATCGCCCATAAGTTCGGGCTCTGCCTCCTGTTGGGCTACGGCCCCCGTGTCGGCTCCTAAGAAAGTGGGCATGGTAGAGCGTGTAGGGGAATGTGAGGCCACCTGCTGCACACTATCACGCTACTCTGGAAAATGGTGGGATGCACCTGATCCCTCACCAACCTAAAAACCCATGGGCTCTCATGCTGTCTGGCCTCTACTGCCATGAATCTCTGCCCCATCACCTCAATCTGCCTTGACAAATCCTGCACGGATTTGAGGAGCATATCCGCAAATCTCTTCCAGTAATCATCTGCCATCGGATCCTCCTACTCTGTGTCCACCACAGGCTCCTCCTGTTTTGCGTCCACCACCAAAACACAGTCTCCCTCTCTATAAGTGTTCTCCAACCTACACCTAGTGTCTTTGTATCTCTGACCTTTGTAACAGATATAGGGGTTTTCCCCCGGTGTCATAGATTGCTAGCTCCACAGGCTGAGCCAGGTCTATGCTCTGATACCACTGTAATATTCCTAACCCAGAATATTCCTCAAACCACGACAAAAAATCCAACCAAATATGTGCAAATGATATAACAACCTAGAAGTGATAAAATAACAGTGGAACAGGATATAATAATGTAAACCGGAAATATAAGTAGATACACAAGAAATGTAGCGAGAAATGCTAAGCCATTTTATTATACTGAGCAATAAATGAGTACAAGAGGTGATTTGACAGTGGCACCTCGACTTGCACAAGGCAAGTGAAGAAATACTCTAAGAATGACAAGAATGGCCTCTCTGCGTGGGTGCTGCTGCTGCTAGAAAACAAATGATTATTTGGGGATTCTCCCCTCCTCTGAAAAAGCTGAAACTCTGGATTTGGGCTCTACTCAGGAAACCCAGAAAAACCCAGAAAGCTTTCCTGGAATGGCCTCACACTGATATGCGTTCCAATTGCTAGGAAACTGTCGTGCTACTAGTGCTGCTGGAAATTGAATGAGGATTTAGGACTGCTTCCCTCTTCAAAAAAGGCTGAAACTCTAGAATCAGTCTCTACTAAAAAAACCTAGAAAAACCCAGAAAGATTTTCTGAAATGGCCAACCCCCGAAAATCACCCTCTTGGGGTTCTACACAGTTCCTCAAAGATGCTGATGAAACTGTTGCTGAAATGTTGATGGAACTACTGCTGAAATGCTGATGAATCTACTGCTGGAATGCCAATGGAAATGCCTTGCTCGATAAGGCACTCGAAGTCCCCCGGGGCTAAGTGTGAGATCTCCGAATGGAGGCACTCAATGCACTAAATAGTGCTGCTGACTAGCTAAACAACCAACGTGCTCTAAGTCGAAATGACTATCACAAATGCTCATAACGAGAATGATCCAAAATGAGGGGGCTCCTCTCTATTTTATAGCCTCTGCCTCTCACAATCCCTAGGCTCACCTCCTCCTACGTGATTCCCCTCTTGCAATGTGTTCTTCCCTCCTGTGCAGTCCCTCCATGTGTCTGCGTGGGCTCCATTTATGCATCCCCCTTTTGGCCCCCTTGGCTCCCCTCTAAGTCACAACGTTGTGCTACTAGGAAGTGACTTTTTATTCCAAAAGTGAGTTATGTCCCCCGTCCTTACTTTTTTTATTTACAAATAACTATAGAAGGAAAAAATTGAACAAAATCAAATATTCCAATTAGCCATGGCTAGTTAGGAATATTACAAGAAGGGTTAGTGTACTATCAGTTGGAGGATTTTTCCTATATAGGAAACTTATCCATGCAGAAGGAATTATTTCCTTCATGATTGGGCAATTATTTTTGAGTTTGGTGAGTTGTGTGAGAGGTGAATTCACACAGGTGGCAGCTAGACGACCCAGGTGAAACTGTGCAAGGAAAGAGGAGGCTTGGAGGACTGAGGGAAGACATATGTTGTATCTATTCAGTCTATAATTAGCATTGAGGGATTGTATTGAGAGCTGGATAGCTTGTGAGCTAAAGCTTTGTGTAATTTAGAGATATTTCCACTTGTATGATAATACAAATAACGAGGTTTTTAGCTGAGGCTTTCCCCAGAGTGTTCTCCTGTGTTCATGTGTGATTGATTTCTCATTCTATGTTATATGTGTTCTATTTGATCGTGCTCAAAATCAATTAAGCTTCCACAAGTTTGTTTGTAGAAGTAGATCAAGTATTTTGCTTTAGTATATTGCATTATCAGGTGATCTACAATGGGAAATTCTAGAAAATATTGCTTTCATTGACTGTGAAACTATCTTCACATTTCAAGACTGCAAAACTTGTTTGAGAATACAAAAAAAATCTTTCTTTTTATTTTCCCCTCCTCTCTATATCCCTACAAGCCTACTTGAGTCTTTTATTTATATATAAAGTGGGGAGAAACCTCCTTGAGAGGACTACATTTCCCTCCAAAAATTCCTAGAATTTTTTTTTTCTCTTAGTCCACCTCACAACAATAGGAAGGGGCATTAAATTCCTTGAGCTTGTCGAGTTTAGGCCCTCTTGATGCAGGGAACAAGTTCAAAAAATATCTCCAGTGCTATATCTCTAGGAATCAACTCAATATTCCTTCAAATCATGTGTGATAAAAATGTTAAGGCACATAAAATATTAAAACCACATTGAACTCTTCTAAGAACCCATTAAGCTAGGAAAATGTAGCATCAAGTACAAAATGTGGGTTCAAACATAGTTTTTATGTGCTTAGGAGTGGATTGATGGGCCTTCTAATTTACCTATTTTGGAGGCCCATCAAGTAACAATCCAAAATATTATTAGTGGGGACAATTGATCCAAGGGGATTTCCATCATTGATCCAAATTGATGGTCTCAAATTCTAATGAAAATATATCCACCCCGAAGATCTCTTCAAGAGATATCCATTGTATTTTGAGTGGGATAAAATATACACTGTATGTAAAAGTTATGGCATTGGGAAGTTGAAAGAAAAGCAGGAGTGACACTAACATGTGGCACACTCTAGAGAGACACATGGAATGATGATAGGATGAGATGTGGCATAGTTATGGGATGATGTATTGACCAATTAATAGCTCACAAACAAAGAAATTGGAAGGTTCTTAAATGATACTTCATGTGTGGATGTTGAAACTTTCAAAATATTTGAAAATATAATTATCATGATCCAACTCATCAAATCTTCTAGAAGCATGTGCCTCATATGAGTTGGAATCAACAAAGTCAAATTTGGCTCACTTGCATCAACAAATTTAAACTTGGCTCACTTAGTACCTTTATTTTTCTCTCCATGCATTATGTGTTTAACCATAATACTTTTTATGTAATTAAAATCTCAATTTTTATTACATGTAAACATATAGGAGGAGATATGATCTCCTCCACAAACATTCAACAACCTACCACTAAACCATAGGTCATTACTTGTTATATATTGGAGAATTTTTTTTGAAGATGAAACAATAAATATGTATTTTATGAAGAATAAATAAAAAAAAAGCCTTTTTATTTGTGGGAAGAGGACAGGTTGAGTGTTCCAGTAGTGCCATATTCTTCCTAGAAGAGTTTTAAGGACATTTTTATTGCAAGTTGGAAATACTTTTTATGTAAGAAGGTATTTTGATGTTTTTCTTTGTATCTTTTTAATCAATCAAACGCCCATTTGAAGTAGACCCATATACGTAGCCCAAGAGGGGTAAACTCACATTTTGTTGTTAATTATCTTTCTTGTTGCTATTTATTATGTAATTCTATCTTTTTAAATGTTCATTAAGCTTTATTAAGTCCATTTAATTAATATAGTTGCATACAAAATCAATATAAGCATTTAATTTTGGATCAAAGAGAGAGGAAAAAAAATCAGGGAATTATAAAAAGTCTAAGAAGGGCATATCCAAATTTAGAGGGAGGCTAGAATGATCGCATTGTGGGAAGAAACAACACAAAAATAAATATTGTTGGTCTCTAAAAGGGAATAAAAAAAGGAAACAAAGAAGAAGAGAAGAATAATATATCAAATGTTGCAAGTGATGTGTTATAGGATGATTTCATCCTTTCAGTATATACCATTGCTGATTCTTGGGTGATAGACTTAGGGGCTTCATTTCATGCCACACCCCATAGGAAATATTTTCAAGAGTATGTTCAAAGTGGTTTTGGATCGGTTAATTTGGGTGTTGATGAACCATGTAAAATTGTTGGAAGGGTAAGATATGTATAAAATTACAAAATGGAAATCAATGGTTGTTGAAAGAGGAACAACATGCTCTCTATTTATGAAGAAATCTAATTTAAAAAGGGCAGTTGGGATGTGAAGGTTACAATTACATTTATAGGAAATTCATTGAAAATCAATAAAGGATATATTAAAATAGTGAAAGGATAGAAGGTAGGTACATTGTATTTATGTAATGGTAATTGATGAACAACCAAATTGTCATTTTCTCATCATCCATTTACCACAATTTTAATACATTTTTCTCACCTCCATACCATCTTATAACCCATTTTACTCTCAATGATGTTTTTTTGACCAGGGTATAATATTTCTTCGAGTATGTCACTTTTAATGTTCATTCTTATTTTTAAGGAAATATATGAATTTTATGCTAACTAATGAGAATTTATGAGAAATACTTTAAACAGACTCATACAGGTTCCCTTGGAGTCATGACAAAGGATTTGAAGAAGTTTAATTGCTCCAACAAATTTGTGTTGTTGCAATGCCTTTACATTCTAGCAACACCTCTATGTTGCTACAATATCCCAAATCATATTATTGCAATAGCTCCAGCATGTCATTGTTGCAACACCTCCATCACATTGTTACTACAACACCCCACTAATGTTGCAACACAGCCAGAAGTGTCAATGACACAAAACAACTAAGTACTAATGCTATAACACGACTAAGAACCAATACTGCAACACATTAGAGTATTGATGTTGAACATGACTTAGTACTGATGCTGTAACACATTGAGGTATCAATGTTGTGACACAACCAAGTACAAACATTACAATACTTTAGCACACCAACCGTGGAAGTGATTGATTCAACTCCTTAACCACTACAACTCTATGGGCGGTTGTAATAGCATAAGCATAGCCAACTAATGGATGTTGGATTGTCACTACCAATTTCCCAATGGAGAAATCCACCATTTGCTTACCCAATGGAGAAAACAATAGTGGTATCTTTCTTGTCCAACATGGAGATCTTGATTGCTACAGATTCAACCCAATTTCCTACCTAGCATAGTGGTTGAGTGAATTAGCAAAAAATGTATGATTTTTCAAATTTTTAGCTATGTTGTTGTAAAAAAAGGATAGTAGCATGATAATAAGATATTATCATGGTTTCCCTTGATTTCATGATCAATTTGAGAGATCAAAGCATTGCATAAATACCATGATCTACTCAATCCAAAAGAGTATTAATAGAGGGGAAGTGAACGAAAAAAAAATGGTTGTATTCTAATTGTTGTAAACTAAAAATCTTGTTGGTTCCTGTTTCGTTTCTAGTGCATGAGATGTGTTGGTAGTGTAGCTGTGTTGCTACAAGTTTAACCAGTGTGAAGGAGGTAGGAACCCCTCCTTAGTTAGGTAATGCTTGTATTTTAACTAGGGTAGTTTATAATTTCAATGATAGGTTTACTTAATTTGATTACTTACATTGTTTCTTCATTATTCAAACTGTTGCAACTCACTACCAATTTACTCTATTTCCTAATTAATAGTTTTGCTACAACACATTAAATAAGTTACTCTATTTTATAATATCACGTGTTGATCAAATTAAGCTGTGATTCTTTCTATTTTCAAAATTTTACTATATCAACCTCAATTTAGCTTGTTGCATTAGGATTTTTTAATCATAGTTTGCTATTAATTTAGTATCTAATTAATTCATGTTGTATATTTTGTGAGTGAATAATTAGTTTGATAAAGTCATCCATTTACTTTCCTTCCTATGTCTTTACATTCTAGCAAGAGTGATTTACTTTCCTTCCTATGCATTTACTTTCTAGCAAAGTGATTTACTTTCCTATATGTGTGTTTACTTTCCAACACTGCGTGATTTACCTTTCTACAATAATGTTTTACTTAGTCTTTCAATTCCTTTAGTTTGAAGAATGATATTTCAATTCTTGCAAGTGTGACATGTGATATTTCAATTCCTATGAGTGTTAACTGTGATATTTTCTGCAAATGTACAAGTGCGAGCCTTTTAATTCCTACAAGTGTGGTTTGGTGACTTGTGAGAGAACATTAACACCTAACTCTGCCATTAATACTACAATCTCATTGGAATCTAACATATTGTATTAACATCTATGGTGAACAATAGCTCTAAGTTCCCTATGAACACCAGATTGATAATTGAATGCAAAACTTCTTAGTTATCTACCAAGTAATTAGGAGGTAATTGAAAGGCCCATAATTTTTGGTGTTGTTTCCAAGGAACTATCAATAACTCTAATTTATTTTTTGTTTGATTTCATTCAATTATTATATTTCTCTTATGAAGATTAGTGTGATATGTTTTATTCAAGTTTTTCTTTAAGCGAGTTTTTTTAGAAAGTATATCTCTTTAAATTTCCATGCACAAGATTAGAGATCAACAAGGTATATTTGTTAGCTCCACTAAAAATCTCCACAATTCTAACAGTGCAGGACAATCAAAAGAGGAGAAAGGGAACACTTAGGCCTACTTCTTAACTCCTACAACTAGCACTTTTTTTAAAAGGAAGCCTAAATATTCCACTCACAAGATTGAGACTATGCAAGCCCCATCCCCTACTTCAATGTAAGTCTTGTTCTCTAAATGTCAACCAAAATAGCAGTTTCATTCTAGAGAATTGTAACTCTTTCCTGACTCTCCAAGGTAATTTCAAAGGACAAGGAAATTTTTCATGACAAGGTGGAATATGAAATCCATATTAAGGAAGAGACATATGCCTTTGAATTTCCCATCCAAGAGTTAGATGAGAAACTAAGATGAAGAAAATTCTACTTTCAACCTTACCCAACCTTCATGGCCTATCCAAGGAAGATCTAGGCACCTTCCTCTTCGATTTTTGATGTCCTTTACAAAATTTATGGTTATGTATGAAATGCCCAAAAATTAAAACTATTTCCTGCCACACTCAAGGATGCTACATTACACTGGTTCATGGGCCTTAGCAGAGCTATCATCATATCTTGGGCACAAATGAAGAATTTTTTCTTGAAAAAGTATCAATATTATTGCAAGGAAAGGAATAGAGGGAGGATGTTTCTAGAATGGCTTAGAATGTGGACAAATTCCTATAATACTATGTTGAACAATTTAAATACCATATACAATGGGTAAGACAAGGAAACTTAGCTCTAAACATACAATGTGTCTTATTGTTACATTGAATTCATGATGACTATATTGAGCTCTTAAATCTAATGGTGGAAGACATGTATCCCAACAATATTATGCTGAAATTGTTGAATTGTGTCAAAGATATTCCCGAGGAACATAAAATATTGGGAGAGAACCAAGAGACTTATTTGAAAAAGTCAACAATATTAAGGGCGATGGAGTCACCATCAAATAAATTGGGAACATGTTAGAAGACTTAAATACTAATATAATTAGATCATTAAGTTCTTAGTTAGACACACTAAAAATAAAAAATAAAAAGAATCAAGGAGCAGAGCTAGCTTTGGAAATGTTTTGTCCCAAGTGTAGGAGGAAGCACCCACTGAAGGAATGTTTGCTAGATCACATTGAGGCTTGTGCAATATGCAATGAGGATTATGCCATAAGAAAATTTTCATCTCTTCCTGCACTAAAATATATATATACCTAGAGGTTGATGAACTAGAATAGTTATGTTTTGTTTCCTAAAAGTATCCATGGTAGCCTAAACCGCAATTTGTGATTCTAGATCAATTTAAATATGATAATTTATGTTGGCATAACCCTTAAATGAATTACTCTTCTTCACAATGGTTTTTACCTACTCAACCACAGATGGCTCCCCTTCAAACCAACTTTGGCAACAAGGGTGGAGGAATCCATCCTTTGGAGGCCTTGGACATGAATTACTACAACCACCTATGTTAGTTTGTCTTTCTTCGTCAATGTAACCATCAACATTGACCCCTCCTTGACTTATACTTCCTGCACAATAAATTCCTAATCCAAATAATGGTAAGGAAGCTTAACCAACACAAGCTGCTAGGCTTGCTATTCGCCCCTCTTACTTTATTTCTTCCATATATTGTAATGAAACTCCTCTAGTACAAATAGAGGATATTAATGTGTAATATCTGAATGAATAACTAAAACCATTTCAATCTCCTAAAGTCTTAAGAACCAATCAAACTAACAAAAAACAACAAGTTCCTCCTTATAATCTTGAGAGATTGAACCTAGAAAAATCTATTACCCAACCAAAATTTGACTTCTTAGGAGAACTCGAGAATTTATTTGAGTCAAATATTATTGCTTTAGGACATTAAAGATGTTCTTATATATTCCAAGGTTGTTCAAGAACTATGCTTGAGGAGATTCAATAGAAACAGGAAAGACCATAAAACCGTGCATGTTATGGGAAAATTAACAAATCTTCTGTTGGGGGAGGTGGGGAGTCCTTGCTTCTAAATACTCAAATCCCAATAGTATAGTTATTAATGCATAGATAAATAATACAATTATTCCAAAAATTAACTGACCTTGGATTTGTTCTCAATGTGATGACCCGAGGTTAAGTTCCATTAGTAAAACCAGTTGAGGATGGGCCTTGTCTGCAAGGTGACCTAGGATCAAACCGCATGGGGACTGGTTGTGCCCTATGCTAAGGGGAGGAGACATGATAAAAAATCCATTCAACTAAATAGCTGGTGTGGCCCAGGCCAGGTGTAGTCCCCGGGTGACTTTGACGACTTAGATGCTCCTAGATCGTGGCTCCTCAATACATAGGTCAAGCCTGGAGGATCACATACAACTTGACAAACAAAAAAAATATGTGATGACATGAGAAATAATGGAAGCCTAGGAAATAATGAAATCCATAGGAGTTTCAACTTTTATAAAAACCCTCATAGTATTAAAACTAGCTAATCGATCCACCATCAAACCTAAAGGGGTTTTGGAATGCACGGTAATTTATATGAATTCTTGGGAATAAACTTATGATTTCATAGTGTTACAACACAAATATTCCCTAGGGGATATCGTTTGATATTAGGAAAACTATGGTTGTCCACTGCAAATGTTTTATCGACTGTAGGTCTAGAAATATGACCATTTCTCATAGAACCTCCACTAAGTAGCTCACCATATATCCTCCAGCTAAGCCAACATTGACCCAAAAAATCCATTTTTGGTAGATGGGGAGGAAAGCGATGAGGAATAAGTTACTCATGACGTTCTCACTCTAGATCAATATCTCTTCCTCATTGATAAAATTGAGGACGAGGATATTGGTGAATTTATAGCTTTATCCTCCTCACCTAAATCACACAATCTCACCCATATATTAAACCCAAAAGTACAAGATTCTCTTGCCACAATAGATTCATCACCCCTCGATCATGAGTCCACTTCCCAGGAAGAGCATGAGTCAACTTTGAAGACAGTGTAAATTATCTTCACTAAATTTTTGAAGATCAATCCATGGCTAACAAAAAATCAAAGGGAACAACTAATTAACATTTTAAAAAAGCATAATGATGATTTTTTCCTTGGATTGCATTAACATGAATGATATTCATCCAGATTTGTGCTCTCACCATTTTTATATTGAAGAAGACTATAAACCCATTCTCAAACCTCAACTATGAGTGAATCCTACTTTGCGAGTCATAGTCAAAGAGGAGTTACAAAATTTACTTTTAGCTAAATTTATTTACCCTGTTTCTAATGGCCAATGGGTCTCCCCTCTTGTTTCCATGCCTAAAAGGAGTCGCAAGTGGATAATTTGTATTGATTATAAAGAACTCAATAAGACCATTATGACAACCCTTATAACTAACCCTCTTGTAAATATCATTATGAATTGTAATTCATGTAAATTATGTGGAATTGTAACACATTGACTAGTTGAGAAGTGGACACAAATCCAGAGGATTGAGGAGAATGAGATTTCTTGTAAACCCAAAACTTGAATTTATTCCATCACCTAAATTTCTATTGGTTTAAGGACATTGATATGTAGTTATTCAATGGAGGAGATGAGCCTCCTAAGTGGAGGATGAGGTGGAAAAATTTCTCTCATGAATGACATTGATGGGTTCAACACACAAGTGAGAAGTCGGGGAAGAAAAAAACCCCGACAAGAGAGACAAGAGGGGGATCAATTGTTGATCAATGGAGGAGTTAAGAATTCGAGGATTGGTGAGTTCCTAGATATATGCTCATTTCTCTAGAGAGAGTTCCTAAGGACAGGAGGGAGAAGAAAAGTGAGTCTGGTAGATGGTGTGGCCACCTGGAAGACTCAAACTCCTTGATAACTTGTGTTTTGTGCTCAAGAGATAATTTCCTTGAGTGTACTGAGGCCTGTGTTGTGCTTGCGTCTTCTAATATTGAAGCCTATTCTATGCCTACATGTTGTGATTATGAGGCCTATGTATGTGCCTAGGTGTTGTTCTACTAAGGACAGTATATGTGTTAGTGTGTTGTGTGCTAGAGAGAGTTCAATGGAGTGGAGACACTCAGGTGCTTACTGAGTTGATAAACCCTTGAGGGTTTACTAGCTAAAAAACCACTTGAGCAGTGGCTTTCCTTGGGGCTAGTAAATCATTAGGAAATTATTGGGTTGAGAAACTATTGTCTAGGTTGAGGCACTCTGGCACTAGCTGGGACTGATAAACACTAAGTGTAGCCTTGGATCTTATGGCAATGGGGTTAGTATCCAATGATAAGATAACTAGACGAGTGTGCTCTTTACTCCTACAGTAGCTAATCCAACTGATAAACCTCCCATTTTTCATATGTAATCCATCTCTAGAACTGAACTAAGACTATTTGTGCCTTGTTTGAAACCTAGTGGTTGTTGTGTTTTTCATTAAGGTCCTTATGGTGTTGTAGCAGTGAGTTGTAGAGAGAGATCACCTAAGAAATGGACCCTTGCTAGGTGTGGCTAGTTGAGAACTCTTGAGCAATTTACCTTCTCAAAATTTGAATCCTGCTTGAGGTTGGTTGATTGCAAGAAATATTGCAGTGCAGTTGACCTACAATTGGGTGGAGAGTTAAAGTCCCACTCCTAGTTGGTAGTCATCTGAAGATAATAAGATAAGTGATCACATGTGTACTTGGTGCATTGAAAAATATGAGTAATTTTTCTCTTGAGAAATATGTAACAACATTGTTAATAGATAAATATGTTATTCAAGTCTGTCTATGATGAAATACTTTATGTTTTATGTATAAATCTCATGGTTACAATGGGATTGGAGGCCTTTATGTTAGTTAACACATTCATGAATCGAAAAGTTATTCATATGGTCATGTGTGATTACTGAATGTGGTTGACTTATTACAATGTATGAATTCAATTAGTTGGTATAATAAGGATATTTCAGCTCCCAACATGTTAAGGTCGTGAATGTATTTTCTATGTAGGGACTAAGGATAATGCATCATATGGTATATTAATCAGATCTCATCAAGAAGGATCTAGTCAATGAGAAAGCCAAATCAACATTTGGTCGAGAGGTTTGGTTTTTACACTACAAGATGTTCATGGAAAGAGGCCAAGGAAAAATTCAATGGTGGGGAAATCTAGCATAGCTTCACCTAGAGTCAACCAAAGGGCACTCTAATTTTATAGTTGGTTGAGGCGCAATATGAGGCAATGAGTTGCACCTTATCATAGTTAAAAAGGTGTCAAATTTCCATAATAGGCGCTTAGTAGCCAACATGGCACCAATTATGGGAAGACCTGGATTATTGGGCCACCTAATTCATCCAAGGTTATCGACCAATGATGTTGTTGCTAGTTTGTTATTTACATGTATAAAGTTTTCAGTGAAAAGCAAGGGTCCATGAAGAGCTTGACACATATTCATTATTTTTCACCTAACCCAAAATTATGAGGGCATTATTCAATTATATGAATTAATCTTACTGATTTTTGACCTAGACAATGGTTTTGACTGGCTGTCAGCATTGAGTTTTTGTCATCCTAGATTAGGGTATCAATTAGTCATGTTAAGTCACCTGCTTGTGTTAGGTCGGTTAGTCATGGTAAGTCAACTTGTTGGGTCATTTCGACTAATCATGTCTAGTTGTGCTATGTCAATGAGTTGGGTCATTTCGATTGATCCTGTCTATTTGTGCTAAATCGATCGGTTGGGTCATTTGGACTGAGCTTGTCTAATCGTGCTAAGTTGATTAGTTGGATCATTTCAACTAGTCCTCTCATATTTATTGGTCATATTTGGTTGAGTAGTTGGGTTATGTCAAAAGGCATTCAACGAGATGAGTATGGTGGTGTATTCCATAGATAATTCTGCAAGATTTGGAGAAGTGAGAATTTTATAACCCCATTTCCATAATGAGACCATGGAGGTTGGGTTAGGATCAAGTAAGACCTATCACTTGGACTAGAAGGAACTAGGGGATGAGAGGGGTGTTATAGCCACTCATAAGGACCACTTCCCATTACCATTCATTGACAAGGTGCTAGACACCTTAGTAGGAAAGAAGTATTTTTTTCCTTATGGTTTTAGTGGATATAACCAAATCCAAATAGCTCATGAGGATAAAGAAAACACCACATTTTCTTGTCTGTGGTGGGGCACTCGCCTATTATGTAATGCCATTTGAACTTTCCAATACACCTACAAATATCCACTGAGCTTTAATTGGAATATTCCCTGTTTTCATGAATGTGTGGAAATTTACATGAATGCTTTTACAACCTATGGTGATTTGAAGTAGATTTGGCCAATTTAGAAAATGTATAATAGGATATAAGGAATGTCATGTAGCCCCAAATACTAGCAAATATTTAATGATGTTAATTAAAGGCATCGTGTTAGGGAATCATGTTTCATCTAAAGGCGTAAGAGTAGATCCAACAAAAAAAAAGGTATTATTAAATATTCCAACTCCACAAACTCAAAAAGAGGTATGTATCTTTCTTGAGCATGTAAGTTACTATCATCTCGTTATTGAAAAATTTACATAAATACCTCATCCATTATTTGCATTGCTTACTGAAAATGTTGAATTTATGTGGACATATAATTGCTATCATGCCTTTGATGAATTAAAAATGAGATCATCCAAGGATCCCATACTAAGAGGGAATAATTGGTCCCTCCCATTCATATATCTATAGTTTTAGACACTTCTATTGGAGTTGTCCTTGGACAACAAGAAAATCATCATTTGTATGCAATATACTTTATTAGTGAAAATCTCTTTCCTTCATAATCAAATTACATGGTAATAAAAATAAGATTTCTTGTGGTGATTCAAGCTATCAATAAGTTTCATCCCCTTATATAACTAGATATCCTATGATCTTATATATTGACCACACTGCCATTAAGTATCTAATGAATAAACCAATTACTAATGGTAGGTTGACTAGATGGTTGTTACTATTTCAAGAATTCATTATAGCCATCATTGATAAGCCAAGAAACGACAATGTGGTGGCATATTTATTTCAAGGCTTACCACAAAAGAAAACAAGAAACCTATAAAAGACTCTCTTCCTGATGAAAATATTTTTGAAGTATCTATTAGCTCACCATGGTTTTATGATATTGCTAACTATTTGGTTGCATGGAAGTTTCCACCTCACTCATATTCAAAGGAAAGACAAAAGACCATCAATCAATGTTGGAGGTTTTTTTGGATCGATGGATGCCTCTTTTAAACATGGTTAGATCTAGTTATCCAATGATGTGTGAGAGGGATGAGATCCATGATATATTAAGGGCTTGTCATGACAGGCCTTATGTAGGCCACTTTGCAGATAAGAGGTTAAGTTATAAATTAATTCATTAGGGGGCATTACTTGCCCTTCATTTTTCATGATGTAAAACATTATGTGAAAAGATGTGATAACTATCATCACATGGGAGGATAGCCTAGTAAAATTATATGCCATTATATACACAACTAGTGAAAGGACCCTTTGATAAATGGGCTCTTGATTTCATTGGACCTATCGACCCTCCATATCAAAAAAATTCCTATATCCTAGTCTACATAGATTATGTTACAAAGTGGATGGAAGCAAAGTCACTCCTAGCCATAATGGAACAAGCAGTAGTAGACTTCCTCCACAGGGAAATAGTTGTCTAATCTAAGGTCCCAAAAGAAATTCGATCAATGAAATAACATAGATCACTTCAAGACTCATTGAGGACACCATGGAAACATATAAGATTAAAAACATGGTGACAATGAAATACCATCTACAAGCCAATGGGCAGGTGGAAGGGACAAATATGATCATTGAGATGATCATAATAAATGTCATTCAACTACACCTCAATGACTAGGAGGATCAAATTCCTGAAGAATTATGGGCCTATTGAACGACATGGAAAAATACCATTGGGTACACTCTGTATGATCTAGTATATGGAAAGAGAGTTATTTTACCAATAGAGATAAAAGAACAAACCTTGAGGACAATAGTTCATCTTGGAATGAACCTATTGAAGGCACAACAACAAATACTTCTCCAAATAAATGAGATAAATCAACATCATCAAGTTGCTATACATCAAATAAACATTATTTAGCAATAGAGAGCTCGGTGGCATGACAAGTTCATAAAAAAGAAAATATTCAGAGTTGGATATTGTGCCTTGTTGTTTCACCCAAGATTCAAGGCATTCATCTTTTCATGAGGAAGGAAACCATAAACAAAAAAGAGAGGATGAAGTTGAAGATGTCATGGGAGTCGATGGATAGGGTTTCCTAGATATCATTGTCCCTCCCCTTCATGTTGATCATTTTGTTATAGATCTAGGCTTTCATTTATGGTTGAGTGTAGATTTTTTCAGTCTTAATGATATATCTAAAGTTTTTTCCATTGAATTAGGGTTTGTCTTGGTTTTTAACCGGCTCATTTTGCTATCAACTCAGATGTTATTTTCCTTTTCCAAGATTTTGTAGCTCATTGAGGTTTTCCATACTTTTAGACTATGACTTGGTAACGTTTCTCTAGTTATTGAGTGGTTGAGATAATTCCTTGTTCAATGGGTCTCCCAAATATATTTTTTTAAAAGGCGAAGTCAATTCCCTCTCTTCATTTGGGGTTTTCCTCCCCCGCGAAGAAGAATGTGAATACATTGAAGGAAAGAGGGTTGATTTGTAAGTTCATTGGCCTTTGGCATAACTATAATTCCATTAATTGGTTGAATCATGATCCCATCAACAATTTATATTGTGGAAATAATTATTATTCTTTTATTTTTAATACAAGGAGGATAGGGATCAGATCGATAGGTTTGGATCTTATTTGTTGGGCACTACATGAATGTTTCTCACCCACTAGTATATGGATTTCAGTCCCATGATGGAAATTTCTTCTGCACCAATGGGGATCATAGTGCCATAAATTCCCCTTCTTTGTTCGGGTGAAGGCATTTTCAAGGCTATAGGAGAAAAATTAGGTCGATTTACTTATAGTGATATGGAAAAAAAGAATAACTTCTCTTGTGCCATAATTTGCATTGAATTGAATTTTTCAAAAGGCTTTCCTGAGGCAATTCAACTTAAATTGGATGGTTGGTCCCATCTTTAGGTTTTGGATTATGAACATGTTCCTTTAAATCTATTTTTTTCATGAATATGGGAACTTTGTAAACAATTATTTGAAGGCTTTAGCTTCTAGGCTTTCTTCTAATCCTATACCATCTTCTCATAGTAATGACGAGCAAGGATAATTAAAACCATTAAAAATGAAACATATTAAGAAGCATTTAATAAGAGATTGTATGATGGCAAACCTAAATCTCATCCACACCCTCCCTCTAGTAAAAGATGTGAAGTTTTGAAGTCCTAAGAGGAAAAATTTATGGGTGATGGGGCCCAAGCTGATCAATTAGTCCTATATCAAGTGTCTCAGAAGAATATTAATTTATTTGTCAAGTAAAAGTCTTCATCCAAGGGTAGCAACAAAATCCCTCTTATAGAAAAGAAAGAAGAAGAAGTAAGACCAAACACACCTCTTCTTCTCCTTCCTTTTCTGAAGTGATAAAAGATAATTGACACTCCTTCCCTCTTTTAACAAGAAGTAGTAAAGAACAAAACAAAATCATGAAATCCAGTGCCAACAATTCTCTTGCCTCCTATGGGTCCAATGGTGGGTCGATTTCTCTCAAATCTTAGATTTTTCTATTTTTTTTTTCATCATGTTGTGCAAGAAATTTGTAAGAATCTACTCATGTTCTCAAGAAGAAATATACGCAAGATTTAGAAATTATAGTATTGGATATATTCTGCCCCCTTATTTTTAGGGGTGGCAGATGGATTTTAGCTTCTTTCTTTTTAGATTCATGGAATAAATTTTCTTTGTAATAGTCACTCTTATGTACTTGTTTTGTGTTCCATGCAGAGATTTTTATTTTTACAAATTCTCATTACTATAAAAAAAGTCCTTCAAAGGAATGTACCTCTTCTAGGGCCATATGAGATCGACACTATATATGACAATGGGTCCATTAAGCTCCATACTGTTAATGAGGAAAGGAATCCACTAATGAGAAATGGATACAAGATTTGACTATATCACAAGACCCTATCAAAAGAAGTCTTTTTAAGAAGGACAAATGAATGATAGCTTAATAATGACTTGGAGATTGTGAATAAGAGAGAAGCCCCCACACGATGATCCATTTCATATTTTTTCGTTTCAAAAGAAAATATATCATAAAAGTCCATTTGTTAAAACTCTTAAGGCACAATTGGGTACATGTCATGAGAAAAATAGTTCAGTTAACACTTGATACGTTAAAAAGAAGAAAAGAAAAAAGTGAAAAAATGAAAAGAAATAAAATATATTGAAACTCATGTATCCATGTGATTTGAAGGTTCTTGATACTTTTTTCTACCGCTCCTAATAAAAAAAGCTTTAGAATTTCTCATAATATATAAGGGAACAACCTTGTTGATGCAACACCAATATCATATAGCTCCAACACCATTGCAACAAAACCAATACCATGTGGCTACAACATAGTGCTACAACACCTTTCGCAGACAAAACCAATACAATGTTGCAATATCATTACTACAACACCTTCCATGGATAGAACCAACACATTTCTACAAATCCTTTAGGTTGAATTTGACTCGGTGACCTTGCTGCGACGCCTTTCGACTAGGCCAATATAGTTGTTGTCATTGTGACATTATTTAATTTTGTTGTTGCAACAACAGTTCAAGGTAATTGTTGCAAGACCAATTCAAGGTAAGTAATGCAACACCTTCTCTAAATATTAATTATAGTAATTCTTGATTCCATTGAAGACATCATGAAAAGGAATGGGACACGACACACCTACCATCTCTAACTTGGAAAAAGCCACCAACTCTTAGTAAGAATTGAAAGATATGACTTTCCTTACATAATGAATGACATTAAATTGGCATGATCACACTTAGCTTAGAATTGTTTGTATACATGATTCATCATTAAATGCCATGAAATTCCAGTACTACCACACCTTTTGAAACAACTTGTGCCAATAATCTATAATTACATTGCTTTCATTAGATATTCTCCCAATAAATTGTTCATCCACACTACAATTGATAGATTGACTGAATTTTAGAAAGCATCATGGGTGGCTCACTAAATCATTGAGAACCCTCTGAGACCCTCTATTTCAAGTCTATGACCACATTTGGGCCATCTTCCAGGCCGCGGGGTGGATTGAGTATGTTGAAATACTACAATGGGTATGATGACAATGTTGCACTTGAATTCTCTCTAAATTTTCAGATAAATAGAACAACAGTGGGAGGAACACTAGTTCTGGTAAATCAACAAACCATAGTTATTGGATTACATTTGTCATGAGTGGGAGAATGATGATACTCCTATAAGAAGTTATGACCAGAGTTCATGGAATAGTTCTTGTATGCAAGCAAAGTACTGGAAAGGAAGGGTAATGGATTTGAAAGATAATCCCTACTAAAACCATGGGATGATATAGAAATCTTCATTTAGAGGTATTTTACTTGCGAGGGATGCAATGGAATTTTATTTTATTTTTATTTATTTATTTTTAATTTTTTTTGGACCATCTAAAATTAGGCATCAAAGGTAGATAAATATGCCCTTTTTCCTATGGAATATGTTATGATAGATGGCCACTAGTATTCAAAAATACCATTTGCCCAAGGACTCCTTCTCACACCATTATCTCATCAAACTACTAGTGATGCATGCACTCCATTACATGGGCCACACCTGGGATGACCTAGTGAGGATACCAGAGCCACATGCACATGTTGCAAAACTAGATGAAGCAACCAAAGAGGGTGTTGTAATTCCTAAAGCATCCATGACTGTAGCACCTAAAGAATATTTAACAAGGATAGTCATTGTAACCCAGGCAATATCTGCGGAAATGGTTATTGCTACAATACCTAAGGCATCCACAGATTTGCAACAACTAAACGAAAAAATTAGAGGTAGTCATGACAATTACCTTAAGATCATTGGGAGAGTACCTCCAACCAAAATACTTTGGTGCGTGACTAAAAGGAACTCACATGTGGCCATACCCAAGAGGAGGAGAACAAGATATTTGAAAAAGGAGGACTTGGTCTAACTTACTGCAACATAAACAGATGAAATAGAGTAAGAGTAGGAAACAAAAGTCCTTGTTGACACACTAGAACCAATAGGGATGCTGGAAGAAAATATGGAAACCATTTATAAAACACAATAATCAATAGGGGTAGTGAAAGAAGAAGTGAAAAACCCTACTAAAACACATGAACTAGTAGGGGTAGTGGAAGAATAAGTGAAAACCCCTACTAAAACACATGACTAGTAGGGGTAGTGGAAGAAGAAGTGAAAAACCCTACTGAACCACACGAACTAGTAGGAGTAGTGGAAGAAGAAGTGATAATCCATACTAATGCACAATAACTAGCAGGGATAATGGGGGGAGATATAGAGGTCATTGTTGAAACACTAGAGCCAGTAAAGATGGTGGAAGAAGAGATGAAAAACTCTGTTATTACACAAGAAAAAATAGGGAAAGACTTAAAAGAAGTCTTTGTTATAGAACGAGATGATCAAAAGAAGCATATAGCGGAAGGACAATCTACAACAAGAGAAATAGGAGCAGAAATGCAACACACAATTGCAAATCAGTAGACCACTATCATTGCATAAGTCCTGAGGAAGATACATAAATCCAAAAAGAAGTAACATCTTATAGTACACTTTCCTTTGCATTCATTTATTATTAGAATAAATAAAATACTGGAAAAGAATAATAAAGAGCTCCAACACAAGGTTAAAACCTGATGTTGCCCCAACAACCCCCATTTTTTATTTATTTATTTTTATTTTATTTATTTATAATTTTATTTTTATTTATTTATTTATTTATTTTCGAAATATCGCCTTGCTTTGCATTTTGATCCTTTTTTTTAGTGATTTTTGTTTTTTCATTTTTTCATTTATGAGATTTCCATCATCTTCTTCTTGTCAAAACGTTTTCATTTATGAGATTTCCATCATCTTTGCCTTGTCAAAACTCATTTTATTTCACAACAAAAACATTATCATACATTTGCCTTCCTCCCTACCATACACACCCATACCATCAACCATACCATACCATACCTATAATGTCACTTAAATAACAATGCAAACCAATAAACAATATAAACAAGAAAAGTTGTTTTTTTCCCATGCATATGAGATTTTTGTTAAATGTTCGACAAAAAACACAAACTGTTTTACAAATTGTGCATGAGTTATTACATGAATCCAACTTTTAGAGGGAATATCTTGAGCTACAAGGCATGAAATCAGACCCATAATAGCTCTTTTGAAAGAGGAAATCGAGGAAAACAATTTGAAATCATTTATTTCAACAAGTTTGTATTCTAAACTGCCCAAATATTTAGTAGAAAATAGACTATTTTTTTAATTAAATCTAAATATCTAGGTTTTTTTTGTTAATGAAATTGGATGTTAAAACTTTTTGTTACTCTGATCTCATCAATTCATTATCTATCTATTAGAATTGCAACAACACAAAATGGTTTGTCTTAGATTTTGGGATTTGTTACTAATTTACAAGAATCAAGTTTTCTTTTAATAATTAAATTTGATTGTTTTGGATTGCGATTTTTACTTTAAGTTTTAATATATTTTTAATGATAAATTTTGCAAATGTTTTATTTCGAATATGTAGAATATTGTTACTACTTTGAGCTCAAGGATTTATGGATTGGAATTGTAGATAGAAAAAGAGGATTATTCAAATCCCAAGATATCATAAATCAGATTTTCTTGAAGTTGTAATTATAAATAAAGGATCTATAAAAGAGTTGGAGGTTGAACCAAAGCAGAAGGAAAATATTTATTGTGGGATATTTATCCTGAAATTACTGTCCCAAGAGAGTTCGAAAAGGTTGCACTTTAAGACTCTGGTTTTATAATTAGTATTTTACAGTTAGTTTTTGAAGACCAATCAATTATTGATATTTATTGAATGATGTGACCTGAGTATTGTATGATATTTTAATTATTTAAAAGACATTGATGGCATTTTCCTCTATCGTTTTTCTTTATATTTATATCTACCGAATGTTGGAATGTGCTTCTGTCATTTCTTTTGAAATGGTCAAGTATATGCAATGTTGAGTTATTTGATTAATATGATTGAATCGACATTCATTTCTGATTTTCAAAAAGATAATTTATTAATCTTGCTCTCATTATTGAGATAGATTTATTTTTTTCATTTAAATTAATTTCATTATATGTAAATAAACATTAAAAATCATAAAAAAATATAATCAGTTTTTCATAAGCTCGTTAAACCAGAGCCAAAAAGTTTATTTAAGTGGCTAACTCGACCCATATTCCAATCAAGGTTTTCACTAATTGAAACATTTGTAGTACTTTCTTTAAGTGCTACATTTGGGTGATTTATCCATCCCCTGTTGCTAATATTATTCAAGCAGATCCATTCATACATAATAGATTGTATAATTGTTTATAAATACGGGTGTTATAGCCCTATTTTCCTAATTGAGAAAAAACTCATAATTGTGAAAAAGGTTTCTGGAGTTTGTTCCAACGATCTTTCGAGGAAGGTCACTTGTTGTCTTTGTTTGTTTGTGATTGTGTGTATGGATCAAGATCAAGTATAAAAAAAGGTAGATCACTCAAGTGGAGTGAAAGAATCTACATCAGACCCAAAATCCTTCCCCAACCTGCGAGGAGGCCATGTGCACACATATTTCCTTGTAGTATATAGAATCAACTCTCTGATGCATGTTTGATCATTTGGGTTGGGACACTATTATATCTATATTGGTATTTCCTTTTTTAGTCCGGTGATCTTAATTAGGCATGAGATCACGGAGCAATAGTTCCTTGCATAATTAAATGCAACAAAATTGGTGCTTTCAATGAGAGCATTTTTCTTTTGCCCTCTTTGTATTTAGATCTCTTATCTTTTACTTTGGCTCTATTTTTTTTTGTATCCCTTTAAATTCTCTATGGATTTTTTTATTATTTATCTTCATTGGTTTTACTTGTTTCAGATCTCTTATATTTACTAGTGTTATAACCTTAATTGAGAAAAAACTCATAACTGTGAAAAAGGTTTCTAGAGTTTGTCATTCCCAAGGATATCAACTTGACCCACTTGTGTATGAGTTGGCTAGGGGTCCATTATTATAGAAGTTTCCTAACTTTTCAAGCCCCTAGGTGTCTATATACATTCTCTTGGAGGATAGAATGAGCCTGTATAATCTCTCCAAGAGGAAAAGGAAAGGGGGGAAGTGTCCAAACTATAGTGTGAGTGCTTTGTTGTATTGGGAGAGGAGACCATACTACAAGATGGAGGAGAGGATATTATTTGCTGAAGGTATATTGATGTACTTTCACTTATATGATTAAGAGAAAAATATGTTCTTTCCATGTATCTATTTGTATGCAACATGCTTTATAGTTGTTTCTATGATATTTTTATCTAATGATCTTTCGAGGAAGGTCACTTGTTGTCTTCTTTTTTTGTGGTTGTGTATAGGGATCAAGATTATGTGTGGATGAGGTAGATCACTCGAGTGGAGTGCAGGAATCTATATCAGACCCAAAATCCTTCCCCAACTTGCAAGGATGCCAGGTGCACACATATTTCCTTGTAGTATATAGAACCAACTTACTGATGCATGTTTGATCATTTTGGTTATGACACTATTATATCTCTATTGGTATTTAATTTTTCAGTTTAGCGATATTAATAAGGCATGAGATCATAGAGCAATAGGTCCTTTCATAATTTAATGCAATAGAATTGAGATCCAGAACGAAAAAGGAAAGACTAATAGAGATATAATAGTGTCCCAACCCAAATGATCAAACATGCAACAAGTAGTCGGTTTTATATACTACAAGGAAATATTTGTGCACCTGGCCTCCTCATAGGTTGGGGAAGGATTTTGGGCCTGATGTAGATTCTCGCGCTCCATTCGAGCGATCTACCTCATCCACACCTGATCTTGATCCCTACACACAACCACAAACAAATGAAGACAACACGTGACCTTCCTCGGAAGATCGTTAGATTAAAATATCATAGAAACAACTAAAAATCATGTTGAATACACATAGATATAGGGAAAGAGCATATGTTTCTATTAATCATATAATCAATATACCTTCAACAAATAAGGTCCTCTCCTCCAGCTTGTATTATGGTCTCCTCTCCCAATACAATAGAGCTCTCGTACTATAATTTGGATACTTCCCCCCATTTCCTTGTCCTCTTGGAGAGATTATATAGGCTCATTCTATCCTACAGGAGAATGTATCTAGATACCCAGGGGCTTGAGAAGTTAGGAAAATTCCACAATAATGGACCCCTAGCCAACTCATACACAAGTGGGTAAAGTTGATCTCCTTAGGAATGACAAACTCTAGAAACCTTTTTCACAATTATGAGTTTTTTCTCAATTATCTCAATTATGAAATAATTATTATCTCATAATTATAATATTTTGTAAAATTAATTATGAGAAATAACTCAATCATGTAATTCCACCCTTTTATCATGGGATAAATCTCACATAAGTAAAATAAAAGGTGAAAAAGGATGCATTTTAGCCAAAAACTAAGGTAAGTTGATATTGGGTTTCTCAAGCTATAATGAAATGGAAAATAAGGTTATAATAGATGCCCCCCAATGCATGAGGTCAGAAGAGAAATTGATGGCTGAAATGCATTACAATAATACTCAAAGCTCAAAATGGGAGGAAGGAGCCAAGACCATAAAGCTTGATCATAGGAACTCAAGTGATGAAGTCTCAATTTTGCTGATAACATCCCCGAGGCAGGCATACCCATGCTTGGTCATAAAGAAATACTGAACATGGCAGCTAAAACATACACTGTGGATACATAACATAAAGTGATAGAGCATGGCCACCGGACGAAATACACAATGGATCCATGTGACTCAAGAGAATGAGCATAGCCACTAACAAATACAATTATGTATCTATGTCACAGTATACATCAATAGGAATATGCACACATGGAATATAGGGAAGCATCTCAAGATAGTAATCAAAGTACATAAGATATACATAAATCCAAAACAACCTAGGAATGATGCCATATAAGAGTGAGATGTCCCTAACCCAGGGACTTCGACATAACCCTAATGGTATGTATCTACACCATGCAAATAGATGAACTGATGTCGAGCATGGTAGAAACTATCTGATTATTAGCCAATGAGGTAAACCAATAAAAAACACGAGGGAATCCACTGATGAGGAAAATGGACCCAAAAGTACCTAGTAGAGTCCACCAAGTGTGAATAAATGAGATGATGTCGAACACCAGTGAACTCAATCAATTAGGAGCCAATGATGTAAACTGACCATCGATCACGAGGAAGCTTGTCATTAAGGTTTTCAAGCTCCAAGGTACTACTGGTTCCTAGATTAAGCTCCTGGATAATGAGCTCAAGTCAACAAGAGAAGATCCATTGAAGGATGGTCTTGATGTATCCCCCATCAATCGAAATGGAACAAACTAGGATGGTGTGATGCATGGATGAAGTCATGAAGTGGTCAAGTACAACTAATAAAGGGATGGTCAACTCAAAAAGGTCATCAGGCTACTGCAAATGGCCAACACACGCTGAGACTTCCCTTGAACATATAACGACACGACACAAAAGTGACTTTCCAACATGACTAATGAGAACCATGTGATATCATTCAACAATGTAGGAGGCATCGAGGCATGCTCCATATAACTAGAAGAGCAACCAGTCAGAGGAGTAGACAAACTCATATGTATGGTACGATTCTTAGGAAAGCTAAAACCCAATTGTGAGATAATGAAACATACATGTGTCATGTTTAAGGGTGACACAAAGGATGTTTCCATTTGATGACTAGTGGAAATAAATGTTACCTCCCCTCTCTTTTATGAGTTCTTTTTTTGTAAAGTTGTCCCCCAAGTCTGAAGACGAGATAAAATTATACAAGGGGTAACCTCTTAGCCATAGTAGATTAGGGTATTCCCTTTTTGTAACTAGTCTATCCCATTCTGAAAGGGGTTAAACTTTTATTGGGTAAACAACACTTTAAGTTCACTCAGATTTTTTTTTCTAAATTAAGGAGTCTAAAAGGAGCTTAAAGAAAACTCCTCTTGGAGGAACAAGTGGTATAGAGGGTAGCAATTGGTTCCAGTAGTGTTGGAACTTCTCATGACACAATGAGGACAAGAGGCAAGCTAATAGGACCACTCGCTACAATGGTTCCTCCAATAAAGGGTAAACACCAAGTACTAACTGGGGTATCCATGAGTCGATAAGTTCTATCGCCAATTAATGAAATGCATAATGGAAAGTGGCTAAAGTTGCAACTTGATGGGGTCAGACATAAGGCAAAATATGGCGCTAATGGTCAAAATACAATGAGGATGAAGAAAATGACCTACCCCTATATGCTAGGTTCAAGAGACATGTACCTAAGGTCTGTAGGACGTCGTATTAAAAAATCCACCATGTATTGTAAAAACCATATAGAAAGACTAACCCATGTTAAATACATAATGAAAGAAATAAACATGAATTAGGTAAAAACATGACTAAACATGACTATATATATATATATATATATATATTATATATATATATATATATATATATATAATATATATTATATATATCATATTATACATATATCAGTAAAGCATGTTAATGTGTCTCATTATATGGCAAAAGCAAAAAAGTATTCAAATGAAAAAAAGATTAAAAAAAATGAATATAAAAATATCATATAAATGAGTTGAGTTTCAACTTGTTAATTATAAAAAATAAATGCTAAATTTGTAACAAAGCTAACTGAAAATAAATTTTGTTTAAAGCTATAGTGAACCTATTTAATGGGTTCAGAAAATATAAATAATGTTATAAAAAGAAAATACTAAATTTTGTAAATAAGTCAACTCATAGTAAATATTGGTAAAAGCTATGGTTAATCACTCACAAAATATAAATCACTTTTTAAATATGTAGGTTTAAATATGTAAAGTTAAATGAAATGCTAAAACTCTTTTAAAAATATATATAATAGAATAGAATTCTAAACAAATAATTTTATATATTATATTTGAATATATAAAATATGTTTTATAAAAATTGAAATATATTTTAAAAAAAGTTCAAAAAACAATTTTAACATTTTGTTATATGTTATTTTCAAATTTCTATTTTAAAAAATTGATTTTATAAACTTGAAAGGATAGTTTCTTGGGTCGCGGTTTTATATATACAAAACGATTATCATTTTTACTAGTATTTTAATAATAATTAAAAAATATGCTTACTTTTTATTTTTAAATTTGTTTAGCAATCTTTAGAATGTTTACAACACATCTCTTAAAGAAATTGGAATTAAAAAGCATAAATCAATAGAGAAATGGGGGGTCGCAGTTTTGTCACTACTTAAAAATTTATGTAAAATATTAATGAATATCTTTTAAAGAAAATGAATAAATTAGATAAAAGTTATATATTAAATTTTAGAAAAAATATGACATGAAATTGAATTTAAATTGACATGTTTTGGCTTCTTTTACCACCACTTAATTCTTGATGATTTTGTAAATTTAAGAGTAAACATTACAACTCCATTTATTTTTATAAAACTTCTTTGCCACAAAAAGGGAAAAAGTGATACCTTAAATGCTTTTACCATATATAATAATATAGATATATATATATTATATAATATATATAATATATATGATTAAATGGCTTTACCACATTTATATTATATATATATTTTATATAATATATAATATATATATATATATAGTATATATATTTTTCTTCTTCGCATAAATAAGACATGAAAAATACTCGCATCACATACCAAACAAAAAAGAGATGAAGCATCACATCCCTATGTACAATATCTACAAGAACAACACAGTCAAATAGGTCACACCAATGTGGGGCCATGCCAAAGGAAGTCAAATTACCCAATCTGAAAAGGTTGACCATGCCAAGGACATTGTAACATAGCCGCATTTTCAAAACTAACTTGAGGACATAAGGGAGGATCAAGACATAAAGGAGTTACAAGATGCTCATCGACAAGTGGTGAGGGAAATTCATTGGAAAGTTCGGTAGTAGAATCCCAAGACTTGACTCAGTCCATGGGTGGCACTTCTAAGGAGGGTCGAGGAAACCCCCCGGGTCAATTGAAGATTTATGTTACCAATCTCTAGTTGTTCCACATCGAGGAGAGTAGAGGCAGGAAGAGGCATAATCTCCCTAGGATGATCAGTAAGTAGATCCATGACCTCCAAGTTGACTAACTAGGGAGGCACCTAGTGTAGATTTAAACAAACTATGCCCTGGCTATGAATAATTTTTATGTTTTCTTCTGATATTTGAATATGGAATTCAGGTAATAATGCTCTATATTTTAAAGTGAACCTTGCTCTGTTCTTCTTCTCCATTTCACAGAATTTAAAGAATCCTGTCTGTTTGGCTACCTTGCCTTGTGAGATCTATCTGTTGATACTCAAGTTAATCAACATTTTATGTATCAAACTCCATAGCCCAATGGAAATCTAAGTTATCAACCAACCACTCAAATACAAATCAAACCCCCAAACCTTATAACTAGCCTAATATTTTATTAAACAAAGCTAAATCTTATAGAGAGAGCCCTCTCTGAAGCTGGCAAGGCTAGATCCCAGCTTCCAAAGTTGGTTTGTGGTTACCTTGGTAATTTTCTTCTGCAACCTCAGAAATTGCCAAGTCCTAACATTATGGCGACCATACCGGGGAACTTAAAATAATCCTTTACTCCATCATCATAAGATTATTTCTTTAGTTTCTATATCCTTATTGCATGAAATTTAATGATTAACTCATTGGAAATAAAGGATTAGAGGTTGTTTTAATTTTAAAAAACAAAAATAAAAAATCTAGTTCCAAAAACAGTTTATACTCAAGCCAATCCTGATCCTGACCCACCTGAAATTCTAGACAATCCTAAAAGAATACTTAGAAGGAGAAGTTTAGATGAAATCCAGGGAAGCAATAGCCCCATTTCGAAGGCCAATTCCCTTCCTCATAACCTTGATATTATTCACGATATTCAGTTTGACCTTCCTTTCGAGCATAGTCTTTTCAGGACTAGGTTTGAATCTTTTGTTGGTCAGACTGTAGTTGATGAAGCCCTTCTTCAACCATATAAATCAATAAGACCATCTGTTGGACCTGATTCAAATCAGCAAGCCCTTCAAGAGTTTGACAAACTACAATATCTTGTTTCAGCCCTTGATCAGGCTGTACATCAAGCTTACATACAACAATCTGTTGAGCTCTCTTCTCTCACTATTGTTGCAGCTACTTCATCCTCTCAATTAGTTCATATGACATCACTTGTCCCTTCCTCTTTTATAATTTCAACTACTCATCCAGTAGTATCTCAAGAATTCACCCAATTAATTCCCACAAATCCTATATCTGCTCCTCCCTTAGGACCAAATATCATGGCTGCTCGCTATGCACCTCTGGTTCTACCTGTACAGTTGCATAATATGCCCCAAGACTATCAGAATAGGATACCCCAATTTGATGGTACTATTCCTGTGACTACATAACAACACATTAACAACATGAATGAATTCTTTGACCTTCATGAAGTAGATGAGAATGATGTAAAACTAAGGATTTTTTCTCAGAGCTTAGGTGGAGAAGTCAGAAAGTGGTTCAAAGACCTAGCAGTTGGTAGTATAATGGACCTTGCTACTTTTCACCAATATTTTCTAACTAGGTGGGAAATAAAAAAGAGTCATCTGCAAATCCTTAATGATTATAAAAACCTTAAGAGAGGTCCCAATGAAACTGTAGAGGAGTATTATGACATATTCAATAGGGTTTATAATGTAATTCCCATTGCCATTAAACCACCCCAGGGCTTGGCCCTCATACATTTCCTAGAAGGATTCAATGTTGATATGGCATATCAACAAAGAGAAAGATATTCCTCCACCCTAGAGGAAATGCAAGCAAACACACTTAAAGTAGAGGCTAATTTATTAGCCAATAAAGCTAAGTTAAAGGCTGAAAAAATAGTAACAATAAAAGACGAACCTTAATCTTTTATTTCTGTTGATTATAAATTAGACAGTCTACTAAGAACAATAGAAAAAATGATGGACATAATCAATATAGCTGATAGGAACCCTCAAAGAGAAAATCAAACTGGGAAAATAAGAAATCCAAACTATCTAAGAAATCAACCCTTGAATAAACAAAGAGACAAAAAGGGTCCAGACCAGCAGGTGATACCTCCCTTTCAAAAAAATTATACATATGAGGAGGCTGAAGTAGCTGATGATACAGAGAATACTCAAATAAATATATTAAGAGTAAATGATAATGACTATATTTTTCTTACTGAGGAAGATCAAGACCTTTTCCTATTACCGCAAAATGAATAGAACCTGAAGAAACAAAGGATTACAAGAAAGGTTTTGAGAATGTTATTATGGAAGTTCACAAAAAATACAACCTCGGGAGTAGAAAAGTACATGATACTCCTCTAAAGAAACCAACTGAAACACCTTTGAAAAAAATGTTGAAATCCTTACTCGAAAGAGTCCTGATGTTATAATCCTGAAAAACCTTGACACTGTGTCGAAAACAATTCAAACAAATGATTCCTCTACCAGCCAACCAAGAGATATACTCCAAAGAGATGTGGCTGATAAACTAGAAGCTGTCAATTCAAATAAAACACATACATCATTTAATATAGAAAACTAATTGGCAAAACTAAAAATCCCTATTCCTTTGACAAAATTTATGAGTAAAATTCCTTATAGATCCCATGTAATGAAAGCATTGAGCATAGGAGAAGGAACTGATACAGTTAATGTATCATATGATCAACCTGAATTACTATTTGGCCCAGAAGTTGATGGCAAACTTCAAGAGGGGGATGTTCCTCCCTTTTATGTTAGTCTAATTATTCATGACAAAATCCTACACAATGTTATGCTTGATTCAGGCGCCTCCCACTATCTAATGTCGAAAGTAATTATGGAGAAGCTGGGGTTAGACATTATCAGAAGGTATAAATACCTGTATTCATTCGATTCTAGTCAAGTTAAGTGCCTTGGACTGATAAAATATTTATGTGTAAATTTAGTTCAAATGCTTGCCAAAAGTGTACTTATGGATATAGTTGTTGCTGATATTCCACCCAAATATGGAATGTTGCTTTCTTGTTCATGGGGAGCGAACCTCCAAGGAAATTTACAGACGGATATGCCTTATGCAACACTCCCTGTCTTTGGTTAGAATAGAAAACTCTATAGAGAGAAGCTCATGAAATTTACGGTCACCACTCAGGATAGACCCAACAATTATCCTATATATTCTGTTCATTCTGATTTGGACTCATTTATTATTTACAATGATGTAGCACACAAGAACAAATTCAAATCCATAGTACTGATTTTTGTCTTAATGCTGATGGTCAAACCTTAATCACTGACCAGGATAATTCAAATGAAGTTTTGTGGAATTTGTGTTTTGATGGGTTAGTGTGTAAAGAAGGAGTTTGTGCTGGTGTTTGGGTTTGGGTTGCTAATTCATATACTCATCACTCAGAAGGTCACTCTTACAAATTAAATTTTCAGTGTTCCAATAATGTTGTAGAGTATGAAGCCCTACTTTTAGGATTACAACTCTTAAAGAAACTTGGTGCAAAAAGAATTGCCATTCATGGAGATTCTGAGTTAGTGATAAAAAAAAGCAAAGGAGAATACGCTGCAAAAAATCCTAGGATGAGAGCCTATAGAAATGTTGTGTTAGACTTTCTTGATTCTTTCATAGAGTATAGTTTGTCTGCAGTTTCAAGAGATCAAAATATATTGCCTGATGGTCTTTATACTTCGGTAAGTACTTGTAAATTACCATTTTGTCCCACTCGTCCATATACACTCGAAGTAAAGAATAGACCTACTGTACTTGATAACATTAGATACTGGTAGGTTTTTGGAGATGATGCTCAGATTCAAAACTTTTTGCAGTCTAAAGATGAATTTCAAGATACTAATATAGATGAAGAGTTTGATATAGAAGATATTGTACATTCTAGTGTAAATAAATTAGAATTACATGAAATAAATGAAGAAAAACAAGAAATGATTATTTTACAACTGAAAGACAATATCCTACCTAGAGGACTTGAACTCACTGGAGTTGGGGTTGAGGAACATAACATTTGGACTGAACTTCAACCTAAAATGATCAAACTATCTAAATCCTTACCTCCAGCTAAAAAGATGAACTACATTAATTTTTTCAAAGAATACATTGATGTTTTTGCCTGGAGTTATGAGGACCTCAATCCTATGACACCAGTATCATACAACACAAAATTCCACTAAAAGAAGATCATAAACCCTTTAAACAAAAATTAAGGAGGATTAATTCCATGCTTATGCCTCTGGTTGAAAAGGAGGTAAAGAGAATGTTTGATGCAAAAATCATAGTACCTCTAAGATATTCCAAATTGGTGTCCAACTTGGTGCCCACTTGGAAGAAGACTGGTGAAATCAGACTCTACATTGATTTCCAGAATTTAAATAAAGCCTCTCTAAAAGACAATTACCCTCTACCTAAGATGGACCACATCCTACAGAAGGTAGTTGGATCCAACAAGATTTCCTTGTTGGATGGATTTTCTGGTTATAACCAGGACTTAGTACACCTATATGATAAAAAAAAAAAACAACATTTACTACTCATTGGGGAACTTTCATGTATGTGAAAATGCCTTTTTGTCTAATGAATGTAGGAGCAACGTTTCAGAGGGCCATGGATTTCGATTTTGCTAATGAAATGGGTCATTTCATAGTTATATATTTGGATAACATTACTGTTTTTTCGAAAATGGATGAGGAACACTTAAATCACCTGAGAAGAGTTTTTGAAAAATGTCGAAGATTTAGCATTTCCCTCAATCCTAAGAAAACTTCATTCGGCTTACAAGAAGGAAAACTATTGGGACACATTATTTAGAAAGAAGGAATCAAGATAGATCCCAGTAAAATAGAATCTATATTGAAAATTAATCCCCCCAAGAATTTAAAAGAAGTTCAATCTTTTATTGGACAAATAATTTTTTTAAGGAGATTCATTTTGAATTTAACTGAGCTCTCAAAGAATATTACCAATATGCTAAAAAAGGATACAGAGGTCAAATGGAACATGGAAGCTAGACAATCATTTAACAACGTAAAGCAAGCTTTAACTCAAGAACTTGTGTTAATGAGTCCAGATTTTACTAAAGAATTTCTCATTTTTTTCACTCGCTTCAGAACACACCATTGCTACAGTCCTTCTACAAAAGAACGATGAGGACCATGAACAACCCATTTCCTTTTTCAGCAAAGCCTTGAGAGATGCAGCCTTGAAGTATGACATTATGGAAAAAAATCCTTTGCCTTAGTAAAGGCCATGAAAGACTTTAGAGTGTATATTCTCGATTCACACATCATTGCTTTTGTTCCAAGTGCAGTAGTTAAAGATATATTGACTCAAAATGATCCAGATGGAAAAAGGGGCAAGTGGATTGTTGTTATATTAGAATATAAATTGAAATCCGACCTGCTAATCTCATCAAAGGACAAGGGTTAACAAAATTAATGGAAGAACCTAACTTGCATGCTGTAGATATAAATTTTTTGGCAATGTTTAATTAAATAGATGAGCTAGTGACTCCAATGGTAGCAGAAGATTTTGCTACCTCTCCCTGGTATGCAGAGATTATTTATGTGATACATAATTTACAAGCTCCTCTTAATTTAACTAAAACAAAGGCTAGATTTATTAAACTTAAAGTTGTTAAGTTTTGTATTTTGAATGAAAATCTGTTATGGAAAGATGTTGATGGTGTTTTACTAAACTGTTTATTGGAAAATGAAGCAGATAAAGTCATGCAAGAGTTCCATGAAGGAGACTGTGGTGGACACCTGTATTGGAAAGCTACTGCAAATAATATTTTAAGGGCATGTTTTTATTGGCCCACCCTATTTTTTGATATAAAAAATAAGGTTTCTTCATGCCACAAGTGCCAAATTTTCGAAGGTAAGAAAAAGATGTTACCTTTACCCTTGACGCCTATATCTACTGAAACTCCTTTCTAGCAATGGGGCCTTGACTTTAAAGGAGAAATCCACCCTGCCTCATCTGCCCAACATATGTGGATTATGATAGCCACTAATTACTTTACGAAATGGATAGAAGCCATCCCTACCAGACAAGATTCTGATGCAGTCATTATTAAATTCCTAGAAAACAATATCCTTGCTAGATTTGGTTGCCCTAGGAAGATTATTACTGACAATGCTGCAACTTTCAAGTCAAAAAAGATGATAGATTTCTATAAAAAATATCAGATAAAATTGGAATATTCTATAGCCTATTACCCGTAGGGGAATGGACTGGTAGAATCCTCCAATAAGAGCTTGGTTAACATTATTAAAAATTTGTTGCGGGACAATAAAAAATCATGCCATATTAAGCTAGTTAATGCATTTTTGGACATACATGCTTACTACCAAAAATTCAATAGGCATGTCTCCATATCAGCTAGTGTATGGGATAGATGTTTTTTTCCAGCTTCATTGGGAATTCATGTTTTAAAAATTATGCAAGAGTTGGAGGTGGAACCAAATGATTTAAAGAAGAGGATAAACCAGACCATCCATTTGCATCAAACTAGAGAATCTGTTCATAACAAAACTCAAGTGATCCAAAACAACATCAAGAAAAAATTTGACCGAAGGACAAAAGCTAATGATTTTAGATTGGTAATCATGTTCTGAAATGGGATTCCAAAAGGGAAGAAAAAGGAAAGCATGGTAAGTTTGAAAACTTATGGATGGGAACTTAAATTATTGATTCTTACCAAGGTAACAATGCCTTTTTTCTAAAAAACACAAATGGGATAGAAATACCCAGAGGAATTGTAAATCGTAGGGTGCTCAAACATTATGTTTTTCATGACTAATAGATTGTTTTTTATCACCATCATTGTTGATACCATTTAGTTGTACTGCCATGAGTGGGTGGATTATATCTCAAAGTTGAAGCTCATGGAGAAGGCCCTAAACTTGGAGACATTTTGCCACCATATATACAAAAAACAGAAAAGATCAGATGCAATAAATACTAAAGAGAAGGACTCAAGGATATTGGTCTACAATGTTCTTGACACTTCACTAGGAAGTGCCATCCCCAGCTGGAGCCACTGTTAGGGTCCTATAATTTATAGGATCAATGATCATTGAGTATTTTCTTTCAGTATTTCAAATTGTAAATAATATAGCTTTCTGCAAATGATTTCCAAAAAAAAAAAAAGGTGAAAAAAAAATGAAAAGAGGGTATAAATACAAAAGAAAAAGAAAAAAGAAAAAAACTAATAAATGAACCCCATACAAAATGAATAAACATGAAATTGATGCTAGCTTAAGTGCCAATACTATCCTCATGGCTTTGTAAAGGAATAAATAAATGAAATTGTGTGCACCTTGTTTAAAATGCCACAATCCTTTTTTTGCTTGAAGCATATTGTTTAATCATGCTCAAGTTATCTTCAATTTATGTCAATTAGGTTAGAAGCAATAACTTAACCAAACACTTTAACCTTGGTTAAGTTTAGATAAGTATAAATAGATGAATAATGTTAATCCAACTATTTAAGCTGGATTAATGTAGTTGAGTAGATTAGTTTAGTGTCAAAATAAATATTTTTAAATCTCCCTACAATGAAAAACTGATAAGGTTTGCATGTTTAAATGCACCCTCATTTTCTTAAATAGCATTAGGATAGGAAAAATGAAAAATTTTGATGTAATAAGTACGAAGTGCCTCGTTATCCAAAGTTTGGACTTTGGGCTATTATT
Organism: Pinus taeda; assembly: GCA_000404065.3. Lineage (NCBI taxonomy): Eukaryota > Viridiplantae > Streptophyta > Pinopsida > Pinales > Pinaceae > Pinus > Pinus taeda. The sequence continues at coordinate 99,813 of APFE030919783.1, read as the reverse complement.
CATGTACCCGAAACAAATGGCTGAGGCCCTCCTGTGTTAACTCTCCCACATTTCACCACCACCCAATCATCCCCCACTTGCATCCGATGGCCCATAAAGGAGTTTGGATCCCCGCGAAGCAGCAACCTTTAACAACAAGGGGGGAGGGGGGTCTGAAATGCTATTTACTACTCCTTGATGTGGCGCCATCAGGTGAGTTCGGACCCCCACCCCCCTCCATAAACCCGATACCACCACGCCCACCCTCCGAAAGTGGTATTGCCTTCCCAATTACCATGCATTCCCGCTAACGGTAGCCTCCACGTCCTATCACAGCCGCCACTCCTGTCACACCACTTCACCCATGTCTTGTCACTCTCGCCAACGATCCCTCTCCACTCTTTCCCCAATCCCCAGCTACCACGTCAAATACCATTTCAGCCTCCATTAATACCATAACCGTTTACCTGCGCCATTACAAGAAGTTTAATGCTTAAAGAGACATTTATCTAACGATTAAGACCAGTTTCGCGGCTGATAAATACATAATTTCACACTCCGATCACACTTTATTTCCATCACTTGTTCAATTGAACTCCCTCCTCTTTGTACTGAAATTATTTTTGCACTTTCCTACTGCCCATCATTCGCTTATCGCCAGTGGACTGCCACTCTTAATTTCCCAAATTACTGGACGCATAGCGATTTTTACTATTGTCATCTTTGCTCCTCATCTTGTAAACCACTATGGCACCTAAAACTTCCCTTGTGATCAATTCGATGCTTAATCCCCCTATTGATCTAAACCATATTCCACTTACATACTGAGATTATAAAATCACTGAAACTCAGTGCGAATTCGATTTGTTCGAACTGCGTTGTTGGTTCAAAGACAACTTCCTTGACCAATCCGATGAAATATTTCTCTAGAAATCTAGACTCCCTCTATTTGTTATTCCTCAATCCTATCATTTCCTGAGTTTTTCTTGAGATGCCAAGCCTCTTACCTTGCAAGCAAGAGGACCATAATTTCCCCACCATCACAACTGACATCCTTAATCAAATGATGCAGGTTCCCTACTGTGATTCCCTATCCCCTTTCTCCATTGAAGCTCTCGGAGAAATCTACCAGAAATTAACCTTTCCCCAGAGAGCAACCATCTTTGAAATTTTCCTCCCTGAAGATTCCCAACTCCCTAAGAAAAATTCCCCATATCCCTCTTCTATCTTCCCTCAAAGGAAAAGACAAATTATTTATGTTTTGTCTTCCATTCTTGGTTACTACTCAGATGAGTGGGTAGATGAGCCTATTTAGGATTTTTGTCCACTCTATCTTTAGAAGAAGGACCATCAGTCACCTTTGACTATGGTCACTTCTTAGAAAATATAATTCATAAACAAGTCCTTCAGTTTATAGAAGGAATGTTCAGGTACTCATCCATTCTTATGTACATGTTTATATTTTTCCAAGCAGATAAGTTTCCATTCTCAGTGAAAAAATTGGATCAGTAAGGACAGCCACATTCAGTTCTTTCCTGGACTTCTTTAGTCAGAAAACAATAACAGGAGTACAACTTTTCAGAGTTTATAGATCAATTTGTATATCCAGCCACTTGTATGTTGAGTGGCCAGTAGGTTCCAAGGATCAACGAAGAAATTCAGAAGGTTCTACAGCTCAGTGAACAGGTTAAAACAGGGATTGGTACATTTACCAATAATTAATAGAGATTAGAGTGTATGGTTCAGAGCTCCCACCATACAAACTACCCAAATAATTACCATGAGAATATTTGCCTTGAAATATATCAGGCGGATAATTCATTCTGACAATATTCACTTTGTGGCAACCAAGAAAAAATCCCAGTTCAGGATTAAGACACAAGTTAGACCATTCATCTGCAACACTAAAGTAGTAGGAGAGGAATCATACCTCCCGCTGAAACAAATGAACTTTCCTCTCAGTTTCACTTGGCCTTATGACCCCTTTGGGGTAATTTCCAAGTTGAGAGTAGAACAAAAAACTACACCATATGTGCACACACAGAGCCTTGAAATTGAAAATATATGAACCAACACACTTGGGTGGAAAATATGTTGCAGGAGGTCAAGGAGTAGGTACTTTCAAGGACAGCTTTAGAGACTCCACTACTCAAAGATAAATCAGAAAAGAGAGCAAGGGAGGATGATTCTCTAGTCATCGAAGTATCAACTAAGGAATTTAAAATATATACTAAGAAGCTTAAAGCTGGATCGGGTTCTAAAATTGAATTTCCATCACTGGATGACACACAAGGAACCATTGTGCTCTAAGGTTTAAATATTTTCAAGCTAGATAGTGGAACTACAAAATCTTTGTCATCTTCCTCAGTTACAAAGGATATTCCAATCACTATCCCTCAAACACCTGAGCATATATAGAGCAGAGACAATTGGGTATTTTTCAAAGATACAAAGAAAACAAGCAGAGGAAGGAGGCCATTCATGACAACATATCAACTCAGTTCATAAAGCAATCTTCTTCCATTCAACACAGACATATATTAGAATATGATATAGGGAGGGAGAATGCATATGGAATTCTTACAGGCCCAAGTCCCTCAACCAAAGTCAACATCGGACTTTAAACATACCACCTTTGAATTTGACGCAAAGGATGTCCATCCTTTGGATCAAATAGATATGCATAGACAGGCAGGTGAGATGGTATATTCGTCTTTCACACAGACTGCTATCACTACCTCAAAATTACAACTCACTCTAAATAATGTGCGGTCTCAACTCAAATTGGAGAAAATATCCTCATTGGCCAAGGATACCGGAATCAAATACTTGGAGGAGATGATAGTCAAAGTAGGCCTTAATCTAGAAAATGAAAAAGCTACAGAAGAAATAATCAGAAAGAAGAATGCTGATATTGCAGCATTGAAGAAGTAATTGAAGCTTCTAGCAACCAAAGATCGCTAGGCTAAAGAACTTGGAGAGACAAAGCTACAAAAGGAAGAAATGCTAAAGCTGCTAGTGGAGCAAGCTACCTAGTTTAAATAAATTGAAGCAGAAATGGATAAGTTAATAAAGGATAAGGAGCAGAATTCACATCTTTCTATGGTTCCTCTTGATGCAATTCCTCTTACATCTCTGCTTTATACAGGAGTCTCAACAACAACTACTACTGCAAGAGCATCTTCCTCAATAGTGCTTCTCACCACACTGGTGGATGACTCAGTTAAATGGGCTCAATCTATGGAAAATATGACTAAACAAGGAGAAGAGTTGAAGAAACTGAAGCAGGAGATAAAATTCTTGCAGGAGCAGAGTGCAAGGCATGAAAATGCCTACTTGACAGAAAGACAGAAAACTCACAGTTTGTCCCAAAGATTACAGAAAATGGAAGAACATTGTGCCATGGGCAAAAAATTGGCACAGGTGAAGGAAAACATCTAGAAAACAATTAATGAAGACATGGGAGAAATATGGCCTTCTATCCAAATCATTTTTGAACATTAGGAACTTTTTGAAAGGTCAACTGAAGCAATGGAGCAGGTTAGAAAGCAGTGAGGAGACAAACCAAATGAAGCTACTAAGATGATAAAGTTTCTAAATTCCAAAAATAGTCAAGAGCTAGAAGAATTAGAGATTGAAGACAAAACTGAGACAATTTTGGAAGTCAGGAAGGTGCTGACTAAAAGGAACATGATGAGATAGCTGGAGGAGAAAGAGAAAAACATGAACACATGCATACATAGGTTATTTGCCAAGCTGGAGCCTCTCTACAAGAAGGGACTTCCAAACCTGTTAGTTATAAATGAAAAAATCAGTACATGGCTAGATTACAGTGCACAGGTTATGAATAAGGCGAGAGACAACTCAAAATTTATAGTCGGAAGACTTAGCATGACATGAAGGGAGTTTCTAGAAGCATTATCATTTGATCTCAACATCCAGTATGCAATTCCAAATTTGTTCATCACCCAACCAACATTTGCTAGGTACATTGAGATTGATGAAGTGTACAGGAAATTAATGAAGATGAATATCCCAATCGAGCAGCGCTGGGATAAACTCTGTGAATTACTAGAGTAAATGGTAAATTTAGTAGCATAGCTCAACATCACAGCACATCCAGTTTTTCAGCACCAAACAACCAATTGTTCCTTCATTTCGGTGCCACCACTTCAAACAGTTTGATTTTCCTCATTTCATTGTAATAAGTTAGCTTAATTCAGTCCTATCATTTTGTATATACATCCTTGTCATCTTGACAGGATATTATTGTAATTTAGTTATAAATGTTTCAAATGTTGAAGTAGTACAAGTTGGTTTTTGTATGAAGAATATTGTTGTATATTGCTAAAGCATCAACGGATTTTCCAAGTAATACATAAGTTGTGCTCCTTTAAGCTTCTTAGTATATATTTTAAATTCCTAAGTTGATACTTCGGTGATGGGGAATCATCCTCCCTTGCTCTCTTTTAGGATTTCTCTTTGGGTAGTGGAGTCTTTGAAGCTATCCTTGAAAGTACTTGCTCCTCGGCCTCCTGCAATGTATTTTCCACCTAAGTGTGTTAGTTCATATATTTTTCAATTTCAGGCCTCTGTGTGTGCAAATATGGTGTAGTTTTTTGTTCTACTCCCAACTTGGAAATTACCCCAAAGGGGTCATAAGACCAAGTGAAACTGAGAGGAAAGTTCATTTGTTTTAGTAGGAGGCTTGCTTCCTCTCCTACTGCTCTAGTTTTGTAGATGAATGGTCCAACTTGTGTCTTAATCCTGAACTAGGATTTTTTCTTGGCTGCCACACAGTGAATATTGTTGCAATGAATTATTTGCCTAATATATTCCAAGGTAAATATCCTCATGGGTAAGTATTTGGGCAGTTTGTATGGTGGAAGCTCTGAACCATACACTCTAATCTCTGTAAATGATTGGTAAATGTACAAATCCATGTTTTAACCTATTCACTAAGTTGTAGAACCTTCTGAATTTCTTCATTGATCCTTGGAACCTATTGGCCACTCAACATACAAGTGGTTGGATATACAAATTGATCTATATACTCTGAAAAGTTGTACTCCTATGATTGTTTTCTGACTAAAGAAGTCCAGAAAACAACTGAATGTGCCTCTCCTTATTGATCTAGTTTTTGCAGTGAGAATGGAAACTTATCTGCTTGGAAAAATATAAACATGTACATAAGAATGGATGAGTACCTGAACATTATTTCTGTTAAAAACTAAAGGAATTTTTCATGAATTATATTTGCTAAGAAGTGACCTTAGTCAAAGGTGACTGAGGTCCTTCTTATGAAGAAAGAGTGGACAAAAAGCCTAGAATAGGCTCATCTACCAACTCATCTGAGTAGTAACCAAGAATGGAAGACAAAACATAAATAGTATGTCTTTTATTTTGAGGGAACATAGAAGAGGGATATGGGGGATTTTTCTTAGGGATTTGGGAATCTTCAGGGAGGAAAATTTCAAAGATGGTTGCTCTCTGGGGAAAGGTTAATTTCTGGTAGATTTCTCTAAGAGCCTCTGGAGAAAGGGGATAGGGAATCACAACACGGAACTTGCAACATTTGATTAATGTTTTCAACTGTGATGGTGAAGAGAATTTAACCATTTGGGGAAATTATGGCCCTTTTGCTTGCAAGGTAAGAGGCTTGGCATCTCAAGAAAAACTTAGGAAAATGATATGATTGAGGAATAACGAACAAAGGGAGTCTGGATTGCCAGAGATGTATTTCATCGGATTGGTCAAGGAAGTTGTCTATGAACCAACAATGCAATTCGAACAAGTCGAATTCACACTGAGTTTCAGTGATTTTATAGTCTCGATCTGCAAGTGGAATATGGTCTAGATCAATAGGGGGATTAAGCATCAAATTGATCACAAAGGCAGTTTTAGGTGCCATAGTGGTTTATATGATGAGGATCAAAGATTTCAACAGTAAAAATCGCTATGCGTCTAGTAATTTGGGAAATTAAGAGTGGAAGATCACTGGCGATAAACGAATGATGGGTAGTAGGAATGTTGCAGAAAGAATTTTAGTACAAAGAGGAGATAATTCAATTGAGCAAGTGATGGAAAGAAAGTGTGATTAGAGTGTGAAATTGTGTATTTATCAGCCACGAAACTAGTCTTAACTATTAGATAAATGGTCTCTTTAAGAATTAAACTCCTTGTAATTATGCAGGTAAACGACTATGGTATTAATAGAGGGTGAAACGATCTTTGACTTGGTAGCTATGGATTGGGAAAAGAGTGGAGTGGGATCGTTAGCGGGAATGACAAGACATGGGTGAGGTGGCGCGATGGGAGTGGTGCCTGTGATAGGACGTGGAGGCTACCGTTGGTGGGAATGCATGACAGGTGGGAAGGAAATATCACTTTCAGAGGGGGGCATGGTGGTATTGGGTTTATGGAGGGGGGGCTCCGAACTCACCTAATGGCCTCACGTCAGGGATCAGTAAACTGCTTTTCAGAGCCCTCCCCCTCTCCCCCCGTCATTAAGCGTTGCTGCTCCGGGGGGGTCTGAACTCCTTTATGGGCCGTCGAATGTAAGCGAGGGATGATCGGGTGGTAGTGAAATGTGAGGGAATTAACACAGGAGTGCCCCTCCATATCTTTCGGGCACATGAATAATAGCCCAAAGTCTAAACTTTGGATAACGAGGCACTTCATACTTATTACATCAAAAATATTCATTTTTCCTATCGTAATGCTATTTAAGCAAATGAGGGTGCATTTAAACATGCAAACCTTATCAGTTTGTAGGGAGATTTAAAAAAAAAAAAAATGACACTAAACTAATCTACTCAACAACATTAATCCAGACTAAACAGTTGGGTTAACATTATTCACCTATTTCTACCTATCTAATCTTAACCAAGATTAAATTGTTTGGTTAAGTTATTCCTTCTAACCTAATTGACATAAATTGAAGACAACTTGAGCATGATTAAACAATATTCTTCAAGCAAAAAAAAGATTGTGGCATTTAAACAATTGCACACAATTTCATCTATTTATTCCTTTACAAAGCCACAAGGATAGTAGTGGCACTTAAGCTAGCATCACTTTCATGTTTAGTCATTTTTTATGGGGTTCATTTATCATTTCTTTTCTTTTTTCTTTTGCTTTTGTATTTATACCCTCTTTTCATTTTTTATTTTCACTTTTCTATCCTTTTTTGGGAAATCATTTGCAGAAAGCTATATTATTTACAATCTAAAATACTAAAAGAAAATACTCAATGATCATTGATCCTATAAATTATAGGACCCTAACACACATGAAAACAAAAATGAAATATAAATGCTCACAGAATGGTCTTACAAACATACACAAGTCATGCATGGAAACATTCTGGCCTTAAAATGCTTTTGTAATTAACCAAAAGTTCAGTTACAAGTGAGTCTCTAAGCATGCTTTCCTCTTACTTTTCCTTCTTCATCATCTCACCATGACTTGAGAGTGTACATGTTCATGCAATTCACTCATGACGGGATGACATCAATTTGAAAAATCCCTACTCTAAGATGGTGCATTATCATCCATTAACTGAGCTTGGGACAAGTCACAAGTTGGGAGACAGGGCTTAGTGGTTGCACATTGCACAGTTTCAATTGGTAGGGAGAGAGCTTGATCACCGAGATTGCCTAGAGTGCAAATCAGGTTTGAATGAGGAATTTTTGAACACAGTCCTCAATGAGGAGAAAAATTGCACAGTGGCCATTGGGAGATAAGATTGCGCAGTTCAAGTCAGTAGTGGTTGGTGCAAGGTGAAGCCAAGGGAGGTTAGTTATGCATAGTTTTTAGAGGCATGAAGGATTGGGCAGCAGAGAGGCCTAGAAGACAAAACTGTGCAGTTCTTGAGGACAGTGAGATCCAGCTGAGGGAGGACACTAGGGACACCTCTGTGAGGTTCTGGAGACCAAGGGAGGTTGGGCTCTATGCGAACTATGAGATTCCAATAGGTAAGGGAAAATCTTGAGGACTAAATGACTTGTGAAATGCACAATTCAAGTTGAACTAAAAGGAATTGCTACACAATTCTGGGAGTCAAGTAAGGTTGCTAAACTTTGGAATTGTGAAATGCAACTGCCCTAGAGAACAGTGACTATGAACTATGTAGTTCCAGTCTGCAAGGTCACATCATTGAGGGCTGAGACTATGTAGTGCGCAGCTTAGTCGGGGCCTGGTGAAGTTGAGTTGCCCAGTGAGGAAGACTTCCAAAAATGGCTAAGTGTGAGGAAAAATATGGACTCATGATGAAATCAAATTGTGATCACATACTTAACATACTTCGATGACATGACAACCACATACAATCAAAACAATAAGAAAAGCACTACCCTTTGAGTGATTGTCTCACGACAACAAATGACAAGTGTGACACTTGGGATAGACTTTAGGGTGATCGTGACAACACTTGTGAGACAACACTCAATACTTTGTATATGAGTGCGACATGTGTTTACATGGCTAGGAAAACTCGTATACACAAATACCAAACTTTGACATCACCAGAAAAGCTTCGCAAACATGACATAACAACCAAACATGCCAAAAGACAGCAATTGATCCAACACGTGAAAGTGAGCAAGACACTTAGAGGAAACATATGGAAAGACTTTCAGTGCTTGCAACCATGCATGTCATTGAAGACATAATGAAATGACAATGATAAGTGGTCCTTCTTGCTACACTAAGAGGTGTATTTCAAAAATATGTGCTTTGTTTTCCATACCTAACCTCCAAAGGGTTATGCATCAGATGGAGTTTTCATGTGGTCCCAATATTCTATGATACCCCGAGTTCCTTGGTATTCTTATCTGAGAACCATATTTTCTCCTTAGATCCTTGAGTGTCATCTAGTATGTCCTCCTTGTTCATCACCTTCTTTATCATCTTGTTATAGCATGGTAGAATTCCTGCATCTGTAATCCACTCATGACAAGATAACATCAGTTTGATAAACCCCAAGATTAAGATGTTGCACTTGAATTCATAAACAGGAACCAAGTGACAAACCATGGGAGAAGGCCCAGTGACTGTGAAATTACACAGTTCAAGCAGACAAGGGTCAAGCTTGATCACTGAGACTACACAATCCTCACTAAGGGAAAGAATTGCGCAAAGGCCACTTAGAGAAAAAATTGCGTAATTTAAGGAGGAAGTGGTTGCCATGGGATAAGTCCCTGGGAGGAAACATTTGTGCAGTTTCAGGAGGCGAGGTGGGTTGGGAAATTGAGATGCTTGAGGGACAAAACTGCGAAGTTTATGGAGACAATTGGTTCTAGTTGAGGGAAGGACATTGGAGGAAGCCATTGCGCAATTTTGGATGTCAAGGGAGGATGGGCTTTCTATGCATTATGCAGTTCCAACAGGTAAGGAAAAAGCTTGAGGGTTGCAGATGTGAAATGTGCAATTTAGGAAGGTTGGATGACGTTGGGTTACTAAGAATACTTTGGAATTTGGCTAAGTGTGAGACCAGTGGAGCCGATGTGAACAATGATAGAACTTGACTACAATCACACACTTGAACACTTAATGATACAACATAGATCATCCAAAACATATGAGAACATACTTCACTTAATGCAACAACCTTTGTGGCAGCTTACGACAAGTGCGGCTCTGATGATAAACGTTGTAGGGATAATGGCGACACCTGTGTAATAGTGCGTGAAACTTTGGAAATGAGTGTGAAACGTGTCTATATGATGAGAGAAAACCATTTCAAAAGTAATTTTCCTTGAAGAAAAAAAAACTTCCCTTTGCATGACAAGCGATAATCCCCATGCTCGAAGATGACACATGTTATATAAAGATGAAAGAGTGAATGACTCTTAATATTCAGGAAGGGAGCTTGAAATTATAAGCTTACTAATAAGTGACTAAGGAACAACTTATCATAGGATCCACAATAGGCTACAAAATTTGAATGTAGGCCAAAATTTTGGAGGGTGTTGTAGTCGCTACAACACATTATTGAAACCAAAGGTCCTTGTGCTAAAATGTGTTGAAGATTATAATTTTTTTTTGTTTTCATTCAAGACAAAACAAATTCATCCTATTGACCAGATTGATCTCCATAAGAAAGCATGGGAAATCATATATTCATCCTTGACAAGTTCTACCATGGCAGCTTCTAAGCTACATGCTTCCCTGAATAACATTCATTCCCAATTAAAATTGGAAAAGGTTTCTTTAGCAAAGGACACTAAAATCAAAGGGCTTGAAAATTTAGTTATAAAAATAGGATTAGATCCTAAGGATATAAAGGCAGTTGAGGAAATAAACAAGAGCATAAATGATGATATTCAAGCATTGAGGAAACAATTGAAGCTTCCAACAACTAAACATCCACAAGCTCAGGAAATCAGTCAGTTAGAGAAGGAGAAGGAGAACATGGTTCGGATGATCATTGAACAGAACATATAGATACAGAAGATGGAAGCAGAAATGGAAACATTAATCAAAGAAAAAGAGCTAAAACTCAGTATTGGAGTAGCAACTTCTACAATAGTGACTTCAACACTATGAATTTCTACAACGGCAGTGTCTACAGCAGAAACATAGTCCATTGACAAAAATTCAGTAGAGCAGTTGTCAAAATCTATGGGAGACTTGTGATTAAAATATATTGAAATTGAAAAACTCAAAACTCTACTGTAGATAATTGAAAATGATAAGATAAGGGATGACAACACATATCTGGTTGAAGTTCAGAAAAAAATCAGATTAACTAGGCAGATAGAGAAATATGAAAATGAGTCATTGATCACACAAACATTGGCAGAGGCAAAAGAGAAAATCTGGATTGATATAAATTCTACCCTGAATGAACTTTGGACTTCTATTTATATTATTTTCTAACAGGAGGAATTAGTGGAAAGATCAAAGGCAGTCATCATAGTAATTAAAGAAGATTTGGAGCATATTCCTGGAGAAGCAAATAAAATAATTAAAGTACTCAATTCTAAAACTAAAGAAGAATTAGAAAAATTTGGAATTGAGGATAGAACTGATATTTTCCTAGAGGTAAGGAGAGTTTCGAAAAAGAAAAAAATGATGTTACAATTAGAAAACAAGTGTCAAAACTTGGAAGCCTAGATTATAAAGTTTCACAAAAAAATTAATACTTTGCAGAAAAAGGTACTTCCAGCTCTATGACATTCTACTGGCCAATTGATTCCACTAAAAGACTACCAGTACAAATTGCACCAGATAGCAATAGATAGAACCAAATTTTCTAAGGTCAAAGGGACAACCAGTGGGAGGGAATCCCTAGAAGGCCTAGAGTATGATTTTTTCATTCAACGTGAAGTTAGTTATTTGTTCATTACTAGGCTGACTTTTGAAAAATACCCAGAGTCGATGAGTTATATAAGAAAGTAACAAATTTTTCTGTCCCAGATGAAAAAAGATGGGATAAGTTACTTGAACTCATCGACTAAAAGAATGTAGGTAATTCAATGACCAATCACATGAAAAGGAGGAGCAGCAAGCTGAAAAAGAGGAGTAGAAAGAATAAAATTTAGTTAAAGGCAACAATCATCAAATAACACCCTTAATTTTTGTGTTGACTTTTCGAATAAGTATAGAATGGATATTTTCCAGTTCTATTTTTGTAAATAAAAAAAGTTTCATATATTATCTCATTTTGTAATAAATTTTTGCTTAGGCCTAAGATTTTTTTGGAATTTCGATCTATAAGTAATCGGTAGTTTGAAGAAGACAGGGTTGAACCCTTGTAATGAATAAGTGACATGCTTGTAATTTTCAAAGATATTTATGAAGATAATTGAGAATTATGGATTCATTTTGAACAACTTGTGTACCTATGTGAGTTTGTATTTTTATCAATTATGTTTTCCATATTTATTTTTGCACATGATCATGGTAACATAGAAGTTTGGGCAAGGATAAATTGAAGATCAATCTCCCCAAAAGCCCCTGCAAAGTTATAATTATTAAAAGAAATTAATTAACTCAACAATTTGTCTCAGTTAAATCCTCTAAATCTTTTAATTGTTGTCTTATGTCATCTCTTGAATGTGTTTTGTTTGGTTGTAGAGAACTTTTAGACGCATCTACTATATATGGTAAATCAAATGTTCAATATGAATGTTTAACAAGTCATATGCTTTCTTTACTTCTGCTTTTCAAATCAATTCAAAGCTTAATTCTATAAAGAATGAAAATCAACCCTTTAGTTTCCTTAGAAATACTTAGAAATTACAGTTGTTTAAAGGTTTAATGCGTTGGTCATCCATTTAAAATCAAAACCTTACTTTAGATGCTTTGGCACAGTTCCCTTGCCTAGAACTATCTATAAAGATACACCACAATGCATAATTTAGACAATAAGATTGTTAATGGGAGGAATTCAAGACTTTTTAATGAAAAATATTTAACTGAATAATATTTTGATGACAAGACCAAGGAATTCACAATTTAAAATTGAGTTGAATGTTAATGGATGAGTTAGTGAGAAAATTTACTCATCTTTCGAGGTATGTACCATATATATGAGAAAAAAAAAGCTAAGGTGCAATACCTAATTAATTGTCTCCCTTTGGAACAAATTGAGTACAATAATTCTGAAACAATGGATAAGGCCATTATAAAAGCAAGAATTTGCTATTAGCAAGCCAAACAGAGGAATGAAAACCTGAAATCGTGGCTTAATAAAAAGGACATATTTTCCTAGGGTGGAAATGGAGGAAAATCTAGACTATTTAATTAATTTGTTAAGGGAAATCAAAGTCAAAATTTCAGTAAAAATAGTAATTAGACCCAAAGAACTTAGACCAAATCCAAACAAATAAAATTTAGTAATAAAGGATTTAACATGAAGGATAAAGAACCCTTAAAATATTAGGGATTTTTTAAATTAGCTTATCCCATTACCTCCTTGCAAAAGAAAGGTAAAAGTTGAGTGGACTCAAAAATGTCAAGAAAGATTTGAGAAGTTAAAACATTTACATACTGTTTCACCTGTGCTAAAAAGCGCAGACCCTGATAAGGATTTTCCTGTATGTACTGACACTTGTTTGAAAGGTCTAGGGGATCCGCTCATGCAGGAAGATCATGTGGTGGCTTATGAATCTTGCAAACTAAAGGATCATGAAACAAAACTGTGTAATTTACAACCTCGAGTTAGTTGCGGTCATCCACACACTTAAGATGTGGAGACACTACTTAATTGTTAAGAAGTTTACCTTAATTACTAATCATGTGAGTTTAAAATGTTTTTTCACTAGCCAACTTGACATGAATGCCAGAAAAACAAGATAGATGGCCTTTTTTAGTGGATATAACTTTGACATTAGGAATATAAAAGGAAAAGAAAACGAGGTGGTGAATGGATTTAGTTAAAGTCTAAAACATATCTGCAATGTAACAACAAGTAATGTTGAAACAAACTTCATCAAAGAGATCAAAGTAGCAACATTAGGAGATAAAATTTATAATAAGATTTGTGAATATCTAAAAATTAGAATTGACCAAGGAGAACAACGGGATTATGCATTTAATGAAAATGGGTTGTTAAAAAATAAAAATATAATTTATTTTCTAGATGTGGCTAGAACTAAATGATTGATGTTAGACGAACACCACAAAAGACCCTTCTCATCCTACTCAGTTTATTAATAAATTATCATTGCTCTTAAAAAGGAATTATTCTCGTCTGGCATGAAAAAAGAGTAAGTTGAATACTTGGGAAAATTTCAAGAATTTCAATTGGTAAAAGTAGAACATCAACACCCAACAAGATTGTTGAACCCCCTTCATATACCAGAATGGATATGGGAGCTAATTTCATTATATTTTATCATTAGGTTGCCGATAACTAGGAAACAACACAATTATATTATGGTTGTGGTCGACAAGTTGTCTAAGGTTGCTCATTTCATACCGGCTTAATCTAATAGAGTTGCAAAAGTGGTTGAAGTCTTCATGAAATAAATTTCACTTGAAGGAATACCAAAAATTGTTATATCAGTTAAGGATGCAAAATTCACTTCCAACTTTTGGAAGGTGTTGTTTACTAGAATGGGTTGCAACTAAGTTTTAACACTATGTACCATCCATAGAAAGATCAGAAAAAAAGGGTTAATCAGGTCCTTGGAGACATGTTATGCATGTACGTAATGAACCAACCCATGAAGTGGGAGGACTATCTACATTTAGTTGAGTTTTCCTATAAGAATAGTTATCAAGTATCACTCAAGATGAGTCATTTTGAAGTTTTGTATGGAAGGAAGTGCCATATTCCATTAAGGTGGAGACGGCTTGAGGATAGGCTCATGCTAGGTCCATATTTGTTACAAAAAATAGAACAAATGGTAAAAAGGATCAAGCATAACCTAAAAGCAGCGCATGACAAGCAAAAAAGTTACGGAGACTGAACACACAAAGAATTTCAAATGGGTGAACATGTATATATTAAAGTACAATCGAAAAAGTATTCCTTAAACTTGGGAAACTATTCTAAACTAGCCCCTCACTTTTTTGGCCCATTTAAGATACTAGTCAGGTTAGGGATAGTGGTGTGCCAACTAGTACTATCATCCCACATTAGGGTACATAATTTATTTCATGTGTCTCTTTTGAAAAAGTATATGCATGTCCTTGCTCATATTCTTGATTATAATGTTGTATAGGTTGAATCATAAAGCTATTTTCAAGTCAAGCCTCTACAAATTTTGAACTTTAGGGAAACTACACTCTTGAAGTGAGCCATCGTCTAGGTTAAACTACAATGGAAGCACTTTGAGCCTAAGAAAGCCAACTCGGGGATGGAGGATAAAATGCAAGTTTTTCCTATGTTGTTCGAAGGAAAATGGAAGCATGAAAAAATTTAGAACATTGTTCCCTTTTAATGGGAGGGGAGATGTGATACCCTTAGTAAATTTGTTTATTTTTATGACTTTTACATTGGACATGTGACTCAAAGGTGTAAAAATTATGTTATGACAATATATTTATTTTGATTAATGAAAATAAAAATTGCTTTGT
This sequence comes from Pinus taeda, assembly GCA_000404065.3. NCBI lineage: Eukaryota > Viridiplantae > Streptophyta > Pinopsida > Pinales > Pinaceae > Pinus > Pinus taeda. The sequence goes on along the minus strand of APFE030919783.1, from coordinate 84,804 downwards.
GTATTATTATTCCTAAAAATATATTAAAGGTTGTCATATGTGAGATTAGACTCCTAACTACTAGGAAAATAGTTGGAATCAGTTATGCCCAAGAAGGGGGACAAGAACAAAAAAGAAAGTTCCTCCATTTTTTTAGATAACTGAAGTGTTGGGTGAAACTAGCCACCAAAGATTTTATGACTAGAGGAAAATGTCATACATAGAAGCTATGTAAAGAGGATTGTGGGAGATAAAGGTAGTCATTTTTAAAAGAAAAGGCCAATGGGAGAGAAAAACTAGCTCTGAACTTAGAAACTAGCAGGTTGCTGCTAAAGGGTTGAGGTGACATTGAAGAAGCGATCTATCTTTTTTTCCTAACATGGAGGAGTAGAGCTCGAGGGGAACCACTGAGAAAAGTAATTCATGGTTGGGAGGAATGTGGTAGCCTTTAATCTATTTTTAGGAAAAAAAATAGATAAGTATATGAATGTCTAAAAAAATTTGTGTTCAATATGTTACTTTTACTATTCAGGATTATGAATGAATTAGGATTTTTATTATGATTGTAAGTGCCTTTGAGTATATTCAAGGAAATGAATAAACAACACTTACTAATGTTCTGCGAATAAAATATTTATTGTTGTATAAGTATCTATGTGTTTCATGTAGGGAAACTCGTGGATATAGGCAAAAAAGTAAGCTTTCCATTGTTGGAAGAATAGGAGAAGGGAACCTTTAATAAAGAAAAACTAACCCCAATATTTCCTATATAAATGAATGTGAAAAGAGGAACGAGAGGGTTAAGTAAAACATGAGTTTAACCAAATAGAAATAGAAAAGGGAAATTTCGAAATAAATGTGTTTAAACAGTAACATAGTAAAGTAAATGTATGCCTAGGTTAGCATGCTACAAGTCAAAAGACTAGAATTTTGTTGAGTGACCACAAGACATGAGGTCATGAGCAAGACTCTAATAGGGCCCAAGGAAGAAACTTAGCAGACTAGACTCCCCATGACAGAAGTCCACCATTTCTTTAAAAGAAAACAAAGATAAACAATAACCATATTATTGATGTGAATATGTATGCATAATTAAATGGAAATCAAAATGTGGGATACCCTAACATACATGCATGGAGCAGAGAAGAAACAAAAAGAAACAATACTATAAACCCTTGTTGCAGTTAATATACAGTAAAATAAATAAATTATATAAATTATCTTTCATGAAATAAAAAGAAAAATTGCATTGTCATGTAGCAAGTTGACTGTAACCATGTCTCATAATATAAGATTCTCAAATAACAAAGAAGAGTAAAAACCCTTAATCATAAATCAATATACATGGCTCTATTTTGATGCATGGCCTTTATCCATTACTTTAAATAAACCCTTAAAATATTACTCAAGAATTATCGTGGGATAAACCCTCGCTAGATAAAGGGATTTTCTTCACACCCTAACTATAAAAATTTCCATGTGGGTGGCAACAAGCAGAAGTCAAAGTTGGCATCGAAAACCCTGTAAAAAGGTGGCAGTGAATAAGTACCTGAATCGTGAATAAGAAACTTTTGCAAGCATTTGACATAAGTTCATACTGTTAAATCTGCTCAGGTTAACACTAAAGGGGAAATGAACTCTCAGAAACACCCTATAATCACTGAATTGTGGGAAATTTTTGTATGTTTATTAATATGTTTTCTCTGTAAAAATTATCTGGAAGGTTATCTATCTGGCCACTGGGCAAAAACAGTGTCCTCTACGAGGTAGGCATGTACCTCCTCATTAGATGGTGCCTTCTACTAAGCAAAAGCTCTGTTCTGATCTGAATGTACATAATTTTCGTACAACCTTTTCACCTCTGACTATGACTTATATGGAACAGGTCTTTTTCATGACACAGTATTCTCTTTATTGGGAGGACTTATTACTCCAAACAGGAATATGTTCCTACATCTCAGCTTCAACAGAGGCATATGATATTCTCTTCAACCTTTTGCAACAAATTTTGTTATCTTCTTACATGAAACTGATCTGTACATGCAATCTATGACATCACTATTTTCCTGATGGTGTTGACTCTCTTTAGGCTTAGGATCTTGGATCTGCTGAAGAGTAAACAACTCTATTTTTTGTGATTTCGCCTATAGTGACATCCGACAAAATCATGTTTATAATGTACCTTTATTACTGATATAATATAAAAAAAAAAAAAAAAATTGTTCTGAAAAAAAACCTTCAGCCCAGTCGTAGACTAAACAATGGACACAAGAAAGAAACCCCTTAGTTAGGCTTGCAAATAACTTAAATGATTTTGCAAGAAAAACTAGATAAATAAACAAGATGGCTGGTTTTGTACCCTAGTGTGCCAATCTGGCCGCAATGAGAAGCTAACCTCCATTTTTTAGCAAAACACCAACATGATAATTTAACTATGGGACAAGTTCTTCGAAGGTAGAAAGGAAACCTTGCTATTTTAGCCAAAGATCCATGGGTTGCAAAGCTCAACTCTCAACTTGTGCAAAGTGCAAATGAGAACAATGTGACTAGGGACCAAGGGTAGGTAGCTACCCTAACGGTGCTAGTATAATCCCCACCTCGAACTAAACAAGCAAATCGTCATTATCAAACAAGACACTTGGCTAGGGTTTTGTCAAGCCTTACATACCCCTTCCACGAAAATTATCTCCATGTGGAGAACACACTAGTAAATCTCCATGTGTAGTCCAATGCCATGAGGGCCTCAAGCTCTAGAAATTTCATCATACAACATTTAGTATATGACTGTCGCAGATGTTAATCTCTAAATAGTGTATGTAATATATATTACACATGAACTTAGTAATAGTAAGGTCAGTAAGTATCGACTTCAGATTACATGGTGGACTGTCATGGTATGTGGTAAGTGGTGACAAAGGGTTGGAATAATATAATATCAAATATATATATATATATATATATATATCAATAAACCTCATCCTTAGATTGGGAGGGAATTCATACTAAACCAATAGTATTGGTATTAAATCTAGAAAAAAGAAAAAGAGAACAAAAAAAGAGACCTTTGTGCATTGGGAGATAGTGGAGTCAAGTTTGGATAGAAAGATAAAAAAAAAAAAATGAGAGATCATTACAATGTTACTAGAGAGTAGGATAAACCAAAGGTGAGGATGAAAATCAAGGAGGTTTTTTTTACTTCAACCTGCCCATAAGATAACTTTTGTGCATTTGGAGACAGTGGAGTCAAGTTTGGATAGAAAGATAATAATAAAAAATGAGATCATACCTCAATAGCACCATAAAATTTGAACCTCAAACATGACAAACACTAAACTACACTTATATCCAAATTTCAATTTATTAATATGTATCAATAGTGTAAAATTAGAAGTATTTATGTTGATAGGGAAATGTGTCTATTTGAGAATAAAGCTTCCAAAATTTTAATTTAATTAATCAATAATGATTAGGTGAATAGTACGGATATAACCCTCTTGAAATATTCTATAATATTCACAAATCAAAAGTCGATATTTATCTTCAAAGTAGTTATGTCATTTTTTTTCCTTTTAATTAAAAAAATATAGTATGAAAAAATGTAATGTGAAATAAGTTATGGTTTTTTGGAGATGTGGTATTTGATAAAGAATGGTATTGGTCAATAATATTGTAATAATTCACTTATATTAAATTATATCTATCCTATTTATTAATCATTTAATTTATATAACTAATTAAATTATTTTATTTTGAAAAATAATATTTAAAATAAAAACAATTAATAATCTATTTTGAAATTATCTTGTTAATAATTCCTATTGAAATAAAATTGTTAAAAATATTTCGCAAATTTTCAAAAACGAACTTTAAATTAACGGAATTCAAGCTTCAACATGAAATGGGCTTGTAGCATAAGGGTAATATGCAATGTTCAAAAATACCATTCGGCTAAATTATTGTAAAATATAGTAAGCCAAGAAAAGCCACCCTTCTTACAAATTGTAGAACATTATAGCAGGTTTGAATATCACAACTGACTTACTATGTTTGTGGCACATTACACTGGATTGTAAACAATACAGAAGTGTGAAGCTGACAACTTTTTATGCTTGTGGCACATTACAGTGGATTTAAAATAGCCTAATGGGACAAATTTCGTGTTTATGGCGCATGACACTAGAGTGTAACATAGTATGAAACGACAACACAAATATTTTTAAATTTTAAGGAGGGAGGTTGAGAGTGGGAATAAATTGTGAAGACAAACACTATTTTAAAATGTTGAGACTAAACTAAATCCATAAACCCATTTCTTAATTCAAAATATAAAATGGTCCAGAGTTGAATTTAGGTTAACTCAAAAGAAAACAAATATTCAATGATTCTTGTGTTTGGTAAACTAGTCTCTCTTGTATACTCTATATAATCCCCAACAGAATGGTGTAGCTGAAAGAATGAATAAGACAATTTTAAATATGGTACGATCCATGCTCTTCTTCAAAAATGTAAAGATAATGTTTTGGGATGATGTTGTTCTATGTGCTGCATATATAAAGAATAAATGTCCATTTAATGCTATTAGAAACAAGACTCCATATGAAATGTGGTATGGACATGTTTCTTCAGTAAAACATCTCAACGTCTTTGGTTCCACCTGTTATGCCTTGATACCAAAGGTACATAGAAACAAACTTGGTGCAAGAAGTCGCAAGTGTGTCTTCCTGGGGTATTCAAACATCTCCAAAGCATACCGTCTCTATGATGAAGTAAATAAAAAGTTTGTTGTATCTAGAGATGTAATTTTTGTTGAATCATCCAAAACTGACAATGTTGTTGAGCGACAACTTGATCGCTTGGATAGATTCGCAAAAGCAAAATCATTTCAAGAATTTGATAATCAGATTCCACATCTTGAAGGGGGGATTCCTATACTAGATCAACATGTGGAATCTTCTTCTAAAAAGCACTCTCCCCTGCATGAAACTCCAACAACGGATGATGCTTTAAGTGATGTGATTAACAGAATTGGGAGACTCAACCTTGATTTATTCCCAACTCAATCAGCAGAACAACCTGGACCATCTGAGAAAGCTCCCCCAAAGTTGCTAACGAAGACACTTGAATGTGTTCATCCTAATGAGGTTGGAAAGACAGGAACTAGAAATTCAAACTGACAAAATGGAGGTGATGTAGATGACTCTAATTCACCTATTGATATGGATGTTTCTTATGATTGTGAATTGAACTTATCTACAGATTTTGAACCAACTTCCTTCAAAGAAGCTGCTTCTCATGATAAATGGAAAGAAGCGATGCAAAAGGAGTATGATGCCCTCATAAATAACAACACTTGGAAGCTAGTTAATCCTCCATTAAGAACCAAACCAATTGGCTGCAAGTGGGTCTACAAGAATAAGTATAAAACTGATGGCTCACTTGACAAGCACAAAGTTAGGCTTGTGTCAAAAGGTTTTGCACAGAAGGAAGGGGTCGATTATGAAGAGACTTTTGCCCCCATAGCAAAATGGGCTACCATCCGGACACTCTTTGCCCTAGCAGCTCAGAACGGTTGGAACGTCCATCAAATGGATGTAATTCTTGAATGGAGATCTAAAAGAGAATGTTTTTATGTCCCAGCCTGAAGGATTTGCTATGAAATGAAATGAACATAAAGTATGCAAACTTGTGAAGTCCTTTATGGCCTCAAACAAGCACCGTGAGCCTGGTATGAAAAACTAACTGAGCATCTTCTGAAACTCAATTTCAAACATTATGATCTTGATGATGCAACTTTATTTGTCAAGAAAGTTGGCAAAACAGTTGTATATCTTGTGGTATATGTAGATGATCTTTTAATGACAGGGAACAATGAAAGCTATATTGCATCTATAAAGAAGGAATTGGGGAGAAGTTTTGAGCTGACTGATTTGGGCTATGTTCATTACTATCTTGGTATTGAAGTAACCCAACATCCGAAGTCGATATTTCTTTCTCAAAAGAAATACATTGAAGATTTGTTGAATAGGTTTGGCATGACAGAATGCAATCCTCTTACTACTCTAATGGAACAAAACTTAAAGCTCACATCTATTGAAGGAAAAGAATTTGAGGATGCAACAAAGTATAGACAACTTGTAGGAAGTCTCAACTACCTAACTACTACTAGACCAGACATTTCATTGTTTTTTGGAATCCTCTCCAGGTTTATGCAAAAGCCTTGTGAGGGACATTGGTCTGCTGCAAAAAGAGTTCTAAGGTACTTGAAGGGAACTCAAGACTTTGGAATCAAGTATACACACGTGGACGACTTCAGCTTGATTGGATACTTTGATTCAGACTTTGATGGAGACAAAGAAACTGGGGTATCTACTTCAGGATATGCTATGAGTCTTGGATCAGGCGCTGCCTCCTGGAGATCAACCAAACAATCAGTTCCGGCAGATTCCACAACAAAAGCAAAATACGTGGCAGCAGCTGAAACAACAAAAGAAATTGTGTGGCTCAAGAAAATTCTTGAAGATTTGCAAGTAAAACAAGTAAAATAAACTCCACTCATGATTGACAATACCTCTGCAATAAAGTTGGCCAAAAACCCAAAGTTCCATGATCGAACGAAGCACATCAATACCAAATATCATCTGATTCGACATCATGTTGAGGCCAAAACAATTCATCTCCGTCATTGTTCCACCAATGAGCAAATTGTCGACATCTTCACCAAAGCACTTGGAAGAGAAACGCTTGAACAATTCAGAATGATGCTTGGACTCACCAACATCCCTTCAGATTAAGGGGGGGAATGTTGACACCTAATCATCAGAATTGGGTGAATAAATAAAATCAATGTAAATAAATAATAAGAGACATGAACAGTCTCCCTCATGTATATAATGAAGACCAACCTGAAGGAATAATACATACGAATCAATTTTGCTTTGAGGAGTCACTGCCTGGCCTCACATATTTGACGTATAATAAAAAAAATGATTTCAGCAAGCACATGGAGTATAAATTTTAAAATATATATTATTATTAGTGGTTATATAATTTATATTTTATGTATTATAAAAAAAAATTGATTTTAGGAGGCTAAAAATTATGGTTAAAATTATTTTAATTTGATTGAGATCAAATTTCTAAAAGTGTATGTATTTTCTCAAAGTATTGATTTTTATTAAAGAATAATAAATTCAAAATTAAAAAGAATCTAAATTAAACTTTAATAATGCTATTTATTAATTCTACATTTAAAACAGGTGCTATGTAGTAGCTAGTACATGTTGCTCAGTTTAAATATAGGGAAATTGAAATTTAGATTATTGAAAGGTAAAACTGTTATAAAACTATATAATTTTATGATAGGTTTAAGTTAGGGAATCAATATTTTATCAACAACTAAATTAATATATCCATTGACCCAATTTTTGGGAAAAAATAATATATACATTGACACTAAAATTATGGCAATTTAGTTTGTTTTGTGCAGACTGTTGTAATTAATAAAAATAGAACAAAGATCAAAATCTTTTTGACTTTTGTTGAGTTTCTAAATTTATTAATTCTCTATCATTTAAAAAAAATAGTAACAATGTTTATGAATAGTTTATATTTTAATTTTGAATTAGAATCATTATTATTTAAATAAATCTATTCAATATATTTAAAAATCTCAAACCACTTAACTTATACAATTTCAACCATTAAAAAAGACATTTTAATATTTTATTATTAAATTTAAATTTAATAAAAATCTTCACATACAATTTTCATATATTCACACTTCAAAAATAAAATTAGTATACAGTAAACTATAAACAAAATATAATGTAATAAAATAATCAAATATAATTGGGCTAAGATAAATTCAATACAGATGAAAAACGCTCATAAAATTAGATAAATATATAAATTTTCAAAAATTTTACAAACAAGTAATAGTTGTGAACCTCGAAGGCCTAAGCTGTCTAAAACCAATTTGTATTCCAAATAACAAAAGTCTCTTTCAAAATTACCTTTGGTAAAAAAAAATCAATTTATATTCCAAATAACAAAAAATTGTCTCTGAATTAGAGGCCAAAGAAACCAAAGAAGGGGGAATTAAGCCCATCCCTAGATCCTCTGATCTTGAATGTAGCGTAGTCACATGCGAGAGAGAAAGGCATATTTGGCAGTGATAAAAGTGCCCAGCCAAATACGAACTTTCACTGGAATTTAGGACTCAATCACTCACTGATAACTCTTCTTTTTCCAAGAATTCCACAAAAAAGAGTATTTGCATCTATTTGTAGTGAAACAATTAATACAAGAATAATTGCACATTTTATATATCTAATATTCATCTTTGTAGTTCCTAAATTAAGTCAAGTATAACCACCAGTTGAAAATAATTAAATTCCATGAATAACAAATGTTGTAATACTTGAATCCAAATATAGGCATAGAGTAATGCATGAGGAAGCCCAACTCAGAATTTGAAGCCAGTTCTTTTGGATATCTAGTCCTAGATATCATTCTTTTAGACACCTAGCACTAAATCATTCATAGAATATCAAGGAATCCCGAATTCAACTTTGATACAACTACACATCCCAATCTCTTAACAATTTGGGTACTTTATATTGGATTTACAGAGAAAATAGTTAGATTTGAATAAGAATGGTGATTTGGAATTTACATATGTTTTTAGGTAATTTAATAAAAATATAGTAACCTATCCAAATGTTGGCACTAATCTTATCCAGAGAAGCTAAATCCATAATCTTCAACTAGACTCCTCTTCCACTTACACTTATCTAATATTTCTATTATAAAACAAAAAAACAATAAACAATAAACCCAAAAAGAAAAGAAATATCTATAATTAGAAGAAAAAAAATTAGATTTAATTTCATTTATATGAATGTTCAAAATTATACTATTAAAATTTAACATCCACTTTTGAATAGATTATTTTATCTTATATTGATATGGATTGCATATGTTATGTTTTAATAGAAAATCTAAAATTAAATTTTTTAGACTTTCTTTTTCCTTTACTACTAAAAAATCATAAAATAATTAAAAAGAAATAAAAATTATAAAAATAACAACTATTAAATTAAGAAGTTTACTAAAAAAAGCTTATTAATAAAACTTCAACCAATCAATTTACAGATAAATTAAATTTAAAAATAATAAATAATAAAAATTAGTTTCTTAATATTAAACTATAGGTAAATGATACATTTTGTTGATACAAAACAAATTAATAAATAGTCAAAAACAAAACTAAATGCTACCATGCACGTATAATAAGTAATTTTCATATTTTCTAACAAAATACTATTGAAATGTTTTAACTGCATTACATAACATACTCTTGAAATATTTTAATGATATTTTAATGATAGTGCACTTACAAAGGCCAAATCAATAAATGTGCAAAAAATTTGAATCATAAATCATATTAAATATAAAATAAATGTGCAAAAAATTTGAATCATAAATCATAATAAATATAAAAGTTAAAATATTTAACATTGATACTTAGTATATGACATAAATACACATTTTCATATTTAACAAAATATAATTGAAATTTTTAAACTATAATTTTTTTTAATTATATATATATAATATTCAATACCAAAATAATTTATTTAATTGTGAATCTTGACATATTTTATTTATAATCTATATTTGTGAAGTTTGAGTGGGCCTAATGGTTAAGAGCATGTGTTTTCTCCTAAGAGGTCACAGGTTCAAAACCAGAGGGGGTAGAGTATATATGCCTTCCCACAAACAAGGAGGTCTCATACACCAATTTGGTGTTTGGCTTGGCCGTGACTTTAAAAATGGATATTATTATTAAAATTATTTATTATCAATATTATTTAAACACTACTTATTAATTTTCAAATTGAAATTATATTAAGTTAAAAACACAGATCAACAAAATATAAATTTTCTTTCAATTTTTATAATTTTTTCCCTAACCTGGATGATATTTTTTATTATTATTAATTATTTATTATTATTTTAAATTTTACCATACCAAAATCTAAAAATTTATTTATTTATATAATTATATTATTTTTATGCTTGTTAAATATATGGATATTATTATTATATTATATTAATTTATTTATTTCAATATTATTTTAAAACACTACTTATTAATTTCCAACTGAAATTTATATAAGTTAAAAACACAGATCAACAAAATATAAATTTCTTTCAAATTTTTATAATTTTCCCTTAAGCCTGGATGATAATTTTTTATTATTATTAATATTCATTTAAATATACCATACCAAAATCTAAAATTCAAATATTATATTATAATTATATTATTTTTATGCTTTTGTTAAATAATGTGTACGAATCCACTTAACCAACTTTTTGAAAACAAATATCATATTGTTACACTGGTAGTTGGGTAGTTCCTAAAACATCGTGGATGGAAAGGTTCTACCATCTCTATGAGAATACGAACATCCCAGATGAAAATCACTTCCTCTTATATGTCATTATGCATGAATGAATTAATCATATTCCATCAAGAATTGATCTTGCAATAAGAAGATTCCCTCATATCATTATATATGTTGCGGTAAAATGAATTAATCATAATGAATTAATCATATTCGATTCCCTCATATCATTATATATGTTGTGGTAAAATGAATTAATCATATTCGATCAAGAATTGATCAAGTTGCAGTAGAGAGATTCCCTCATATCATTATATATGTTGCGGTAGTTTTCCATCATTTCATCTCATAAATAAGGCTTTTATGAACAAGTAGTTTCAAGATTGTCCTCTCTTTGTTAGATTAGAATGAAGGGGTCTGGTCAAACAAAAAAAGTAGGCTGTAGTGCCCCCCTTACAACCACAACCACATTAGATCTCAGTGTCAAAATCTTTGTTTACTGTGAGCTCGGGAGGCTTCTCTCCGAGCTTTCTGAGCATAGGAATAAAATCTTAAATCAAACTAAATAATTCCTTTCTTTAGGTCTGATAGACCAAAGTTTGGTCTTGAAAGTTAACCACCATCATCATCATAAAATGTTAAAAATTTATAATAAATAACATTATTTATTTACATTATCATTAATATTATTATTAAAATATCAATATAGGAAGATATATTTTAAATTATAATTTATAATTATTAAAATGATTTTAATTCACCAATTTTTAAAATTATCCGTTACACTTAAAATTATATATATTTTTAATACATTTTTAAATTTTATTTAATTTTAATAATTATATTTACAATTTATTTCAATTTTTCAATAAAAATAATTAAAATATAAATTAAAAATAAATAAAACATATTCCGATAATCTCAATTAATACATGAACATAGAAACCAACGATATAAAGATAACTTACGTACTTGGATGACCAATATAAAGACAAACTATGCATCTTCGAGAAACAAACATAGCCGCACTAAGTTTGACACATGTACCTTCTAAAACATATTATATTATATTTAAAAGCCAAAGTTCAAATTTTATAACATTATATATTTGAAAGGTTCAATTTCAAAATTTATATCGAGAGATTCACATGCCTATCTGGACTTCATAAATAACAAACTTAAAATGTGCCACCTCTGAGGCCTATTAGGGCTTCAACTAGCTTAACCTTCACTTAATTCGACCAATAATCCAGCTTTACAAAATAACCCCTTGGACCTAATTAAAACGGTATATATTATTTACTAATTCAGTCTGTTATAGAATTAGTAAATAATATACATTCCATAACTTGGAAAAGAAATGTTTCAATACTGTTTTAGGGGAACTTCAAGGGCACTGAGAATTCTGCCCTGGCCCTCCGAAATAGAAATGATTACCCCAATTATCATTGTAAACGCTTTGGATGTCATAACAGGTAGTGTGCTCTGATAAAGTGGAGACTGAATCTATGGTTTGTAAACTGTTTTCTGCATCTACAACCTGTAGATTACGAAAATAGCTGGCTCTGCCAAATCCTTCATTTGGAAAATGACCACTTCCCATTTGTGTGGAAGTGTGATCTCCACCTGGTTCCATGTTTACGACCTCACCACCCCATTCAACCATATTTGCATGATCTGTTAAATGTGTGAAGAGATGTGCAGGCCAATATCCCACCAATTCATTTTCTGCAAACTCCATCCACCAGTCGCCCTGTTTAGGATCCTGCAAACAACAAAAACAAATGCAGAAAAAAGAAATTGTAATACATATAAAAAATCAAAGCTGTATACTGGTTCTTTCTGTTTATTTCTGGCTTTGCATTTAGTGCTTATATTAGTGCAATAAACATATCTTTGCAGCTACTTTAATTGGACAAAATCAAATGAATGGTGATGAAGTTCCAGACCTTCCATATCAGTATGGTAATATCATACTGAGGACCATTGAAAGAAGAAATAGGTGTGATGGCAGCACCAATGGCTATTCGTTCATTGGTTTGAATGAAACCTGAACATAACAGATTGTAGCACCCCGTCTCCTGGTAGGAATCGCTCTGCAAAGACATTATTTTCCAGTTGGATCTGGTAGGTGGAGGTAAAAAGGTAAAAACTGAAGCCCTGAGAAATTTGCTCATAAGTTTCATGTAGAGGAGACTGTAGAGAATCGACATGCCTGATGACAAACTTGTATAAATAAGAATGTAAAATAACAAAAGGCACTGTAAAAACGAGACTCTTACAGCATGTAAATTTACTACTATGTTTGACTTAGATTAGAGACAGTAGAGAATGGACATGCCAGATGCCAAACTTGTATAAATAAACATAAAATGGTTATGACTCCTAAGCTAAAAATACCCACAGAGATTTACTGTATAGTTGCAGAGTTGTTCATATTTTGCTTTGGAACTCACTCCATCCCAACATCCACGTAAGAAAGATCAGATATTTTCTCAGTGTTTGTCTTAGTGAAATTAAGCCACTTATGTGATGTTTTTGTTTTAAAATTAAAACAAATAACAAAAAACCTTGTTTACCAGCGAGCACATACCAACTTCATAAGATATTTTTGACTCGATAGAGAAGTCCAACTCTTCAATAGGGCTACAAATGTGTTAACAGTTCATAAGCATTGAAAAAAACATTAATACAAAACATTTATACACTTACATTTATAGAAAAATTTTACAAAACATTTATGCACTTTCACAAAACGTTTTTACAACTCAAAAATGTTTATAAACATTTAGGCTTTTTACCTAAAGATCAAAATGGACCTATTGTAATATTTTCAAGATTTTAAAGTTTTTCAGTAATGACCCAAAGCGAGTGAGGTGTCAAGCAACTCATTCACATTCCAAGAAGTTTGAGGTGTGAAGCAATTCATTCACATTCAAAGAAGTTGTCAAGGGAAAAGATTTTCAACAAGCATTGAAAGCAAGGAGTGATTCATTTTAATCGCATTAACTAGATAGCTAAAGTACTGTAAACTAACCGTCCAATAAGTAAAGAGGCGAGGTCTGTGGTCTCCATACAACACCGGGCTCACCTAGCCATCAGTGCCATAACAACACATCAATAACTAATAACCTCAAAGAATATCCTAAGATTGAGTAAAAAAATTTGAACAAAAACCACCTGCCAGCCTGCTTCAATGCTATTAAGATCAGAACCATCAAATGATCCCGAGAGAACCCACATCTGAGACAGACTGAATTCGTTTGAGGCTCCTATGTGGGGATTCCAGACGTTCATAGTTGCTTTTGCACCAAAATATTCTCCTCCTTTCACATAGGCTATGGCATGCTGCGCCAAAAAAAAAATCACATGAATTAAACAAAGTGCTGCACAGAGAAAAACCGTAGAAGTTTAGAGCCAGTAATTCGATAACTGTACAAAGAAAAATGGGGTCCCTGCCGAGGACTTAAGTAAATGTGCACAATGCTTAAAAATAATCTGAGGTCCAACTCCATACCTCAGGGCAACTAAACCCATCTGGCTTAAATATAAATATGATTTGATTACCCTACCTCGTGTTCATTTCCACTAATAACGATCGGTTTCTGAGAGCTTGAGATGTTCGAATATTTAGGTTTTCTGCCATACTTTTCAAGGGAATCAAAGCGCATTAAGTCATTAACAGTGGTCCTCCTAACCGGGATTGTTCCTTCTGGGCAACTTATTCCACTGAGGTGCCATATTTGAAAAGCGTTCAGACCCGCGTAGCTTCTATTGCCCGTGGCTTTAGTTGCAGAACTAGGTCTTGTGGGTAAATCCTACATTAACAAACAATAATTACACCAATACAATCTCATGAAATCGTCATATTCCTCCCTGAAAATCCCCCTGAAAATACATTTACAATATCTGTCATTTGCAAAGAAAAAGAGAACCTTAATCTTGTGATTCTTAAGCATGGGATGTTCCAGACCGAGCTGCTGATGCCGAGGAATACAGTCGATGACATCTCCGTCCGAGCTCTGCATCGTCGGAATTTCAATTAGTCAGCCAAATCTCTAATATTGCGTTCAGAGTTCTTATGTCACATGCATAAGAGAATATTATATTGCACCTGTATGCTCTTAATGGGGGGCTTGTTAATGGCTCTCAAACGTTCATGTATCACAGAAAGTCTTCTACTAAGTTTCATACCATTATTATTCTCAGCGTCCAAATAGCTGTGCATAGATTGAGATAGAAAAAAAGCCAAACCGAACATACAAAACAGAGCCTTGCACTCCTGCGCCATCACAACCCAAATTTCTTTCACACATCCAGCCTTCCTCTCCCGCTTCTATTTTCCCCATGAAATCTCTGTATATCATAATATATCGAAACCCTAATTCGTGTCCTGAACATCGTAAAATATTTATTTTACTCGACGAGATCAAGAAGTACATCACCATCCATATCCTCACAGTGTCCCTCGTAGAACTTGACAAAGAAAAGTCTACCAAAATTAAAAATCCCGTTCTTAAATTGAATCCTATTTCTGGAACAGCAATAAATAATAGCAGGCTGCAGCTCCTCGTATTTCTTTCCTGCTCGCTGATCTCACATATTCGTTCTTAATGTAATTCAATCAATCCACCTACCACCAATACCAAACACAGTAATAATAACAGCAGGGTCCATTTTCCACAGTGAAGTTAGTGGAGCCCAACTTTCAAGTAGCAATTATCATTATGATTCACTTAAATTCTCTGTAACACACTTCCCTCGAACAGAATTCTGCGTTCATGGCTCTGACAGCCATGAAAGCCAAGTCGTTTCAGTAATAAAATCTCCTCAGAATTTATTATCGCGTATTAGAGTACTAGCAGAAAAGTTTATTGTTCGACAAATGTTCGAATCCACTACGTTGTATTTAATACGTTGTCGGCATTGACAGTTTAGGTTTCCAACCGTATTTCTGGCAACCTTAGTCGAAATTTCATGGTTCGAGTCGCTTTACAAGAATTTTTCGAGCAGGCTGAAATTAATAACATAACTGGAAATATAAATGAGAAACTGTGAAATCATGCAGAAATCTACAGCCAGAAACATGGACCACAAAGAAACTATGAGTAGACTTATTTTGAACTGTGATATCAGGTAGAAATCTGTTTCAATAAAGAATGAGGTTTTACTCAATTATGGAAGAAGGTCAAATCATATCACTCTTTAATGGACTTGAAGACAAATAAATGCGAATAGTTTTTAGGGATCCGATCGTGCTTCCGAGTCACCGCATGAAGGTTCGTAGTATTGTCATTGACTTAAAGCACACTTAGCAGGGTGCAAGCCTAATTTCCAAGGCTATGCGTAATTTAATGCCCCCAAGGACATCTCTCCACAAGAACGAAACACATGGATTACTGCATGCCATTGGCTACCATGAGCATGCATTACCTTCATCACCGTTTTTCCGATCGCTCGATCTTTCCGAGTAAGCGAAACCCGAGGTTAATGCCCTAACTGTATGTAGGGGATTTAGACATGCATTGAACTGTTATGAGCCCATAGTCCATCTGAGAGGAAGGGCTTCGTGAGCGATGAAGTCAAAACAATTCATTTGCTGGGCACCGATCTCCATTGTACACCTCTGCTACGAACCCTAGCGCCAAAAGATCTTCCAAGGTCGCACCTCTCACTTTATTTGCAGTTGTTGTCACTTCCGCCACCACGAAGTCTTCTCTCACCATATACGAATTCACTCGCAGGTCATGTAATTTCGCTATGTTGGTTGACTTACTTCCTCGGCCGATGGCACGCTCAGTGCAATTCGCTAATTGTTCACTTCCTGCTCGTTGGATAGCTGCAAATCTTTCTCCTCGCCTTAATAATCTTCTTCATTTTTGTTTTTATGCAGGTAAAGGATTTTTTTGCTCTCTTTGAGGTATGTAGTTTTTCCTTATGTAGTTTTTCCTATGTATTTTTTTTGAGTTTAGGATCTGATATTTTTTTTGTGTAGCTGGGAAATTTTTTATCTATTAATCTTTCAATCTTTTGATTAGAATCATGCTCCATGATGATGTGGTTTTTATGTCGGCAAAGAAATTCTATCCCGGCAAAGAAAGCCATTATTGGATATGATAGTTTTATCTTGCTATCTATCTTATTTTGGATTATGATACTGCTCCTTTCAGATGTTCTATATCTTCCTTTGAGTTTTAGATTCTAACATTTTTTTTGTGTAGCTGGGAACTTTTTTATCTATCAATCTTTTGATTAGAATCATGCTCCATGATGATGTGGTTTCTATGCGAACAAAGAAAGCTACTATTAGACATAATAGTTTTATTTTGCTATCTATCCTAGATTATGATACTGCTCCTTTCAAATGTTCTACATGTAAATATGCCCATATAAATAAAAATCCTATTTATTTAGTACTTAACAAAGAGTTTTTTTTTTTTTCTTCAATTATTCTATGGTATATTTTTCATTTATTTTTAGATCTTAATAAATATTCCTTCCATCAATTGTTCAAAGCCGTTGAAGTTCTTATGATGCCATCTTTTCTTTCATTGCAGGCCCCAATTTTGTTGTTTGCTTGTCAATTAATGTCAGATGCTAATGTCTTACGTTTATCTTCTGCTTTCACTATCCAAGGACATTTGAAATGGCCAAAACTTTGAAGAGTTGCTACTGAAATTTTGGTTTTTCTAAAACTGTACCAATTTAACACCAATTTAATCTGACTTGTTAGCCCTGTGAAATTAATAGAATTATTAAATTTTAAATAATTAAAAATTGGATAGCAAAGCGATACAAATTATTGTTTTGTTAGGTAACGTGAATATATAGATATTTCTTATTTGAATGCTTTTACCTTTTGAAAAATAATTTATATAATAGTTATAAATTGATACTTTAAATATTGAATTTAATAATTATTTAAAATTATTAAATGTATTAGTGGAGATTCAAATAGAATTATTAAATTTTAAATAATTAAAAATTGGATAGCAAAGCGATAAAAATTATTGTTTTGTTAGTTAAGTTGAATATATAGATATTTCTTATTTGAATGCTTTTTACGTTTAGTTATTAATAAAGTTATAAATTGATATTTTAAATATATTGAATTTAAAATTATTAAATGTATTAGCGGAGATTTAATGTATAAATTTATTATAATAATTTTGTAGTGTGTAAAATTTATATTATATGTTAAATATACATTTTTATCTAAATATATTAATATTAATAATAATAAAAAACTAACTTATATTTATTAATTAAAATTTAAAATTATATATATTATGATGTGTTTCCATGTTTTTGGTTTATGTATTGTGAAATATTTATATGTATAGAGAGTTTTTAGATTTTTTTTTTATTGTATTGGATTTTTTTTAAAAGTGTGAATATCTAATTATATAATTAAATATATGTTTAAATTAAAAAAAAATTGTATATGGAATTTTGATTTTTTTAATAGTATTTGTATGTGTAATACAAATTTTGAGGAATTGAATGTGATTTTTATTATAATATTTATAAAATGTAAAAAATGATTTAAAAAAGAGAAAAATGATTATAATTATATATTTTGTTTTTGACTAGGGTTAGACTTAATATGATTTGATTTTTTTATTTATAATTTGACTATAAAATTTTACAAAATTCTTGTAAATTATCTACTTTCTAACCAATACAAAGGTTGGACCTCACAACAAAAACATGAATGTACTTTAAAATAAGATTTAAGATAAAACAAAAATATGGAGAACCACAAGATGGATTAGCATGATTGTTACCAATTAAAAGACAAATTATTATAGCTTCATATCTTCATACTCTCAAATAATTAATATAAGTAAAAAAAAAAATCGTGAAAGAAGTAATAGTGCTCTTTAGAATTTTGATTTAGTTCTTTGTATGTATGCTACAAGTGAAAACATGGGAAGAGGAAAGAATGCCCCAAAACAATAGGGAAAAGTATACATTTTCAACCACAATATGCTTATAAGTGGAGTTTATAATTGTTTTCAAGTTCATCGTTATTTGAATCTTTGATGTCTTTTTTATATGAAATTGAAAGAGACCATAGAGTTTAGAATTTCACATGTGTTGGATCATAATGAATGTGAAATTGATTATTTTGATTCAAGAGTAGAACCACTTCAACCCCATCTATGGATAGGTCACCTTTGCTTGGGCAATCCCCATGGGATATCAAAATTAATAAAAGGTATTTCAAAGGTCACCTTGGCTTGGGCCATCCAAAAATCCCCATGGGATATCAAAATTAATAAAAGGCATTTCAAAATGCTTTGCTTCTTTTGCTTAGGTTTCATTCCATAATCTTTGGTTAGCTTATTAAGCAAGACCATTAGCATTGCCTCAATCACTCACATCACTAGAAAATACCAGTGTTTTGGGCCACCTAAATAAAATATACCATGAAATTTGGAAATGAGCAATACTCTTTAATTTCACCTTCATGTTTAGACTGTTGTATACATTCCTCTAGAAAATATTTCTTCTAGGTTATCATCGAGCTCCATAAGGAAAAAAAATGGATAAATGAGAAATTGAATCTATGTTAATTTTACAAAAGGTATATCTATTCGGCATAACCATCCTTTGTTAACATCATTGTCCTATTACATTATTTGAATATATAGGTCTTTCTTATTGAAATGTTTTTGCATTTAATGTACTTTTGTCATAATGTATGTTTTATATAATGGCCCCACAAAAAAATTATATAATGGATATAGATTTATATTTAAATCTGGGAAATCTTGAAAGCTCATAAGGAGTCATTCACTTTTAAAGTTATTAAATGTATTTGTAAAAATTCAATATAAAATCAATTAAGTATAAATTTATTATAATAATTTTGTAATATGTAAAAAATGTGTCTATTACTTTAAATAACATTTTTATATAAAAATATATAATAGTAAAATTAAAAATTAATTTATCTTTATTGATTATAATTAAACATGTGTTGGATGTATAAAACTATGTCTGTTTATCCATTATGAAACATCTGCATGTATAAAGAGTGGTTGGAAGTTTTGATTTTATATGATATTTTTGGAAAAGGCTAACACCTAATTGCCATGATTATACATGAACTTACAAAGAGAATGTAGAGGAATTTTGATTTTAAATAGAATTTGAATATGTATTAAAAATGTTGAGGAATTGAATGCGATTTTTATTATAATATTTATAAAACGTAAAAATCCATTTTAAAACAATAATAAAAATAACTATAATTATATATTTTGTTTTTCACATGGGTTAGATTTTATAATTGAAAATGTCACAACTAAAACATGATTTGACTTTTGTATTTTTATAATTTGACTATAACACTTCAAAAAATTCTTGCAAATTATCTACTTTCTAACTAATACAAAGATTGGATCTCATAAAGAAAATATAAATTGACTATACTTTAAAAATAGGAATTAAAATTGAACAAAAATATGGAAATCAACAATATTCAAGGATTACCATGATTGTTACCAATTAAAAGACAAACCAAAAGTGGAACTCCATAGCTTCTTTTCACAAAACTTATAAATGAAAAATGCTAATTGACTTATTTTTGGTGTAGAGGATTTGACGAGTGAGATACCTTTAGTTTCTTAAACATGAGAGGTGAGAAATATATAAGAGACAATTCACCTTTGTCAACGGATGTGAGGAGGGGATATTAGCATCTGAGGGAGGGAATGGATATATGCAATGTTTGTTGCTCTACTGAGATATTATAATCATTTCGATATCAAATAGTTGCATATGTTGATTATATGCATGCTAGTTTTGGAATGTTGGTTTAGCTATTGTATGAAAGTTTATACTGATGAGCCCTGGTAATTTCTTGTGAGGGTTTCTTTCTCGGTTTCAGATCGTGGTCAAATGTTTTAAAAGAGACTTGTTCTATTTCTTAGTTGTCGTGAACATTATTGATTATTATTACTATTTCGATTGTTGTTATTCGATTATAATTCTTGTTTTCTTTTCTTAAAAGAATTATTTGTTAACTAACAAGGCTAATCTCGTTTCTTTCTTTCTTTTAAATAAAGCATATACCTGCTAAGATTTATGTTTCAGTGCTTAAACATCCTTGTATTCATAATGACATGATTTATTGTTCGTCCACGATTTACAATGTCGTTGTTCCCCTATTGGGTTTATGAAGGTTTTCCACACGGCTCGCTTTTGTTTCCACCTACAAACCCAAAAACCAAATTATGTTTAGTTCATATCATCTTGTCATCTTCCTTCGAATCATATTTTCACAGATTTTTTTTATAAGAAAATCCACACATTTTCATCTAGGGGTATAGGGGTTGTACCTAGGTTGTCAATTGAGGTCGACTTGGCTTGGGGACTAACCCAAAACCCGATAAATTCATAATCAATGTATACTCTCTATTTTAAATGATAAACACGATCATTTCCAATAAGAAGGTATTCAACTTCTAAATTTTCTATCATTAACAATTACCAGACTTACCAACCTAATTCCAATATTTGTTAAACAATTGTCACATGAAAGAAATTTTCAATACTTATCTAATTATTCAATCTGAGATTGCTTGTGCAACAATCACAAAATATCTAGGTACACATAGCTCCTCCCAACCAACGAGACTAGTCTTATATTGCATCTCCCCACAAGCTTGTTCCACACCCATTGTAGTTCCATGGTAGTTATCAATCTAGATCGTTTCCTGCACTAACCATTTCATCCCAACTAGACTTGGTCAATAAAATTTAGCCAAGCACTCAAGTCTCAGATGGAATCCACTGACCAACCAGCTCTGGAATCCTTTTAACACCCTCTTCTTCCTTTCATATCTTTCCAACATTTTTCCTCTCTTTTTTGCCTTAGGTTCCTCAACCCTATTGGCTTCTTTTTGAAGGATTATTATTTCCAAGGAATAACTTGGGTAGTAAACCGCCTAACCCATAATTTTCCAACTACCTGGGTGTGAACCTCTTTTAGTAGTGTGTCCCATCCTGATTTTATGATCATCGCAACATCATTATAACATTGATAATTAATAAAATAAAATAAAATATCAATCCATGTCAAATATTATTTTGGCCTTTTTCCAAGGCCCATAAAGTAAAACATAGTCTTTAACTTTAGTAAATTAGAATCAACCAACTTTACTAGGGGATATCACATCACTTCCCCTTGAATGAAACACCGTCTTGGTGTTTTCCAAGCTCTCGGAACATGCTAGGATATGCTCCTTTTATAAATTTCTCATCCTCCCAGGTAGCCTCCTCTGGGCTAAAGTGTCTCCACTGCACTTTAACCTGGGTGATAACTCATTTATGTATCATTTTTTCTCTCTGATCGAGTATACGTAGGGGTTCAACCATAAATTTCCCATCCGGTTGGACCTACAATTACAACCATTGAGTTATCAATAGCTCATACGTGTCAAAAAAGTGAGCATACATATATATGCAATCTTATAAATTGTCTTAACTATATATCTTGCCAATTAATAATGTGTATGGGATCATAAATATATTTCTTTAATAACGATACAAGAAAGACATTATGCACAAGTATATGGCTGGGTAGGGCTAGATGATAAGCTACTAGCCTAATTCGAGCTAGAATTTGGAATATGCCACAAAACCAGGGGGCCAATTTGACACATCCTCCCCAATGCAAGGTACTTCTTTTAGGTTTCACTTGTACATACACATGATCCCCAACTTGAAATTCTTGATAGATTCTCTTCTTATTAGAGTAAGTCTTATGCCTATCCTGTGCGACCTTTAGATTCATCTTTACCTTTTTCACCATGGTCTCCATTTCTTTTAATATATATGTCCCTAACATTAATTTATCTTCACGGTTGTTCTAATTAATGGGTCAATTAAAATAGACACAACTTGGTTAAACACCTTACCTTCAAACTCTACCATGGTTGGTTGGTATTCTGCTTGGTAATATTCTAAGGACGCATTGATCTTTGGTAAGCTCCTCGCTACCTCCCCTATTGTGGATGCTTCTTGAATATTGATCTGAAATGATCATCATAAGTTAAAACTGATGTAGAATTGATTAGCCATTAATGATTTGAATGTTAACTGAAAGTGCGGAAACAAAGAGAACTGCTCAAGAAAAAGACTTTTACGACAGATAATAAAACATAAGTACGATGCAAAATAGAAGTGAAAACATCCAAAACACAACAATACCAGGCAACAATATTGATTATGGATTTCGTCCTTGATGGACTACGTCTCCGAGTCCACTTTCAAGATGGGCAACCGCTTTATTAGGATTGAAATAAAAGAGGTCGATTACACAGAAATTTTGCCGAACTGAATGTGCACGTAGGAACTTTTGATCACTGTCAAAGGATATCTCTCTGAACCAACTTTCTAACGCCTGTAACGGTACCCAATTTTGACTCTGGATGCTCCTATTACATTGACAACAAAATCGACTATGACCTCCAAAACCTGCATACAAAACCAAAAACCACCAATATCCACTTCAATTAGTAAAACCTCCTTTTAAAACCTTCTAGGTACATTCAAACTCCTTCTGCTGAGTGTAGGAGTGAATAAGCTGAAATTAGGGGTTGGTTAAATCTTGGTCTTACCATGTCTTGATGCTTAGGATATGGTTGCATTGTGGTGAATTACATTTATGCCAAAAAAACAAACAAAACCCAAGATAGACTTTGGGTTAACTTCGAACCCATTAACTATTAACTGACAACGTGAATTGGGTGGACTCTTGGCATGTGATCAAGCGGTCTAACCCTTGGTGGCCACCTACATTGTTTACCATACGATTCTGGCAGTCAATCCGTTGCGGTTATACCTGGCGGTTTTCCACCATTCACATAACACAACCTCTTACAGTTATAATCAAGTGGTTCCATTGTGGTCTATGACTGTTGTGGTTTGATAACTGTTTTTATGCCTTGGTCCCACTACGGTTAGGGCCCATGGTTAGGACTGTGGTTAATACTCCATTGCAACTCTAACCCCCAACATTAACGCAACTGCTCACATGCCCTCAAGTCCTTGCGGTTCTGACGCGACTTAGCTACTACGGTTAGGGGTAGTGTGGTGATTTTCATTAAGTTCTTAATGCAAGTCCTAAAGTGGGTTTTTTCCAATGTTATGTTTTTTAATGCATAGGTTTATGTAATAGGTTTAGCATTAGGTTTTTCACCATAGGTTTGTTGCATAGGACTTTTAGCATAAGTTTAATACAATGAGTTAGGTTCCCATTTAGGGTGGTTACCTTTAAGTAAATAAACCATATACAGCAAGTTGTCACATTGTGACATTAATTTGGACCACATTTCCACCATGAAGAACTAACGATGAAACCAACACCAGAAGAACTGAAGAACATTGGCGAAGTTAAAAAAGTTGAAGATGACATTGAACCTGTGTAATTGATCTGACGAGATCCTCCTAGATCAATCCTCTCCACTTGAAAGATTTTGGACCACAAAATTTTGACTAAAAAAATAGTCTATGAGGGTAGAGCTCCCTCACTTTCCACTTGTCCTGATGATGTACCAATACATTCAATCAATCACCTACAAGTGATGACCTTGATGATGCCAACAACGGCAAATTTTGATTCGGTGACCTATTCCATCCATTTGCAAGATGTACAACTTGCCACGATGGTCAACACAATCTATTATGAACATGGAAATTGATTTGTTTCCACGAAATACCATGAGTTAGTGATTCATAATCATATTTGAAAATAGTCTTTACAAGATATTGTTTAGTACCATTGACATGTATTAACAATCTATTTTGTGGAATGACAGAGATAATCAAAGACACTTTTGACATCAAACCAACTACTTGAATTGACATACTTTCCTGATTCTTGATTACTACATGAACTTGTTGCAATGAACCCATCAAACTGTTATATGGAAACTGTTGCAACTTATTTTGATTCTGAAAGTATTGAATTAGTTGTTGATTTGTTTGAATCATTTTTTCCTTATTCATTAAATGATGTTTCCATTGATTAGCACTTTCCCCTGATCCATTAGTTTCCATTAGATACTTTGACACTGCTTTAGAAAAGGCTTTGATATGAAAACAAATAGGTTTCCTCTCCACTTGAAAAGAGGATTCGAAATTGTTCAAAACATGAAATGGTGACACAATACAAGAGAAATTTAATGCTGACTTTCCCCAATACTGACCTACATCCCTATAACTATTAATTTCCAAACTTGGACTGAATTAATTCATCTTGACATTAGGAAGAGGAGCTTTAGGCACAAACTGTAATTCATGTGGTATTCCCTGCTTATGAGTAAGACGTTTGGTTTTACATTGAATGGGAATAGTTTCTACCTCTTTGATCAAACTATCTTTAAGTTGAGTCTCATAACTTGAACAAACATCATGTCTACTCTTATGTTGTTCCTTTACGCACATGATTACAAATATTTTATTTGAACTTATTAATCGCTTCATCTAATTAGTAACAACTAAATTCAAGTGATTTTTGTTTTGATGCGCCCTGACAATAAATTCAACCCGATCTTTCTTAAGGTGATATTTATGCTCTCTCCTGTAAAATGTTGCATCATGATCATGAAGATAAGGACTTGCTAAGACAACTCCACATATGTCTACTGGAACCACATCTAATCCCACTTCATCAATGTAATTAGTTGTAATGGAAAATATTAATCGACACTGTTTTGTGACTTTTATCTGAGTTGATTTATTTAACCATCCTAATAAATAAGGTCTTGGATGATTCTGTGTTTCCAAACCCAAAATCTTAACTAAATATTCATATATTAGATTGGCCTGTGATCCACTGTCAAACATTGTATCTATATTTGTGTGCTTAGAATTTATCCTTATGTTAAACAATTCAACTCTTTTATCCTCATTTGAAGGATTTATGTTTGAAGAAGATGCAATAGTTTTTGAACTTGAACCAGTGTCAGAAGTTTTACCTATCGTAACCATAGAAGTTATCCTTCTTTCATCACCTGAATCTAAACCTAGATCTTGTTGGACTACTGCAATTGCCTTCTTTTCATCCTTCTCCTTAAGGAAATTTTTGGGCTTAAGTTTTGTATGAAGTTTCCAACACTTAGATTCATCATGACCGATTCTCTGGAAATGATAACAAGTAAGTCTTTCCTTATGAGCTATCATTGATTTCTTTCTCTTCGAATTATTCTTCCCCTTATTATCATTGGAACCTTTGATTTCCAAATCTTTGGATGATTGCGATGAAAACTTGAATGGTATGCCACCTAATTCAATATGTATGGCCTGAACACACACTTCATCAAAATCATCAGGATTAAACATCAATAATGTATGCTGCAAATATGAATGTGAACTATCAATGTAGTTTAATAAAGTTTCATGTGTATCCAATGAAATACTAAGCGCCAATGCATTCTTTTTGAATTCCTGAGTAAACTCATGAACACTCTGCCCTTTACCTTGCCTCATACACTGCCAATCAATAACAACTTGCTGCATGTATCCTAAAGGATAGAATTGTTTCCTAAGAGCTTTTAAGAACTTAGACCATGAAGAGATGACTTTACCTTTTTGCTTTACATCTATCTGAGTTTTACTTTCCCACTAGATTAAAGTTGTTCCCCCCATTCTAAGTGTAGCTAACTGAATTTTCATTTATCATAAAAAATGTTCTAAACACAACAATACACTTCTAACTACTTAATCCAGTTATCTAACTTTTCAGGATTCATTTCGCCATCATAAATAGGTAACTCAAATTTTACATCAAGTTTCAAAAGAGATGTTTTCTTAGGTTTCTTTTTTGTTTCAGATTCTGCACTGGAAGAAGAAGAAGAATATGATGATGGAGATGATAGAGGTGAACGTGGTTTATCAACCTTGCCTTTACCTTTTTCCTTCATCAATGTCTTTGAAGAAGAAGATGCATCTATTGCCTTCTTGTCTTTGTAAAGTTCTCCAACATCTGCTACATAGTCAAGAATGCTTGTTGAAACTATTCATCACTCATCTTAGTTTCAGTGTTTTCACCTGCATCAGATCCTATCATAGTCGACTTATGAATGACTCGTCGTTTTCCAATCTCTGGATCAATCTGCTCAAGGATTTATTCTCCACATTGTGACTTTGACCTGGTTAACATTCAATGGCAAATTCTACAAATGCAACCTGCTCTGATACCAAATTATATGATCTGAAATGATCATAAGTTAAAATTGATGTAGAATTAATTAGCCATTAATGATTTGAATGTTAACTAAAAGTGTGGAAACCGAGATAACTGCTCAAGAAGAAGACTTTTACGACAAATCATAAAACATAAGTACGATGCAAAAAAGAAGTGAAAACAACCACAACATAGTAATACCAGACATCAATATTGATTATGGAGTTCGTCCCTGATGGACTACGTCTCCGGGTCCACTTTTAAGATGGGCAACTGCTTTATTAGGATTGAAACAGAAGAGGTCGATTACACAGCAATTTTACTGAACTGAATGTGCGCATAGACAATTCTGATCACTATCAAAGGATAGCTCTCTGAACCAGATTTCCAACGCCTATCACGGTTCTCAATTCCGACTTCGGATGCTCTTGTTACACTGAAAACAAAATCGACTATGACCTCCAGAACCTGCATACAAAACCCAAAGCCACCAATATCCACTTCAATGAGAAAAACCTCCTTTTGAAACCTTCCAGGTACATTCGAACTCCTTCTACTGAGTGTAGGAGTGAATAAGCTGAAATTAGGGGTTGGTTAAATCTCAGGCTTACCATGTCTTGACACTTAGGACAGGGTTGCATGGTGGTGGCATTACATTTATGCCAAAAAAAAATACAAAACCCAAAACAGACTTTGGGTTAACTCTAAACCTGTTAACAGTTAACTGACAACATGAATTTGGTGGACCACTGCATGTGATCAAGCGGTCTAACCCTTGGCGGCCACCTATATTGTTTACCCTAGCAGTTTTGGTGGTCAATCCATTGCAATTACACCTGGCGACTTTCCATTGTTCACATAACACAACCTTTGAAGGTTATAATTGGGCGGTCCCATTGTGGTCTATCACTGTTGTGGTTTGATAACTATTCTCATGCCTCGATCCCACTGTGGTTAGGGCCCGCAGTTAGGACTGTGATTAATACTCCACTGCAACTCTGACCCCCGACGTTAACACAACTGCTCACATGCCCTCAAGTCCTCGCAGTTCCAATGAGGGTTAGTTGTGTAGTGATTTGTATTGATTTTTTAATACAAGTTCAAAAGTGGGTTTTTTCCAATGTTATGTTTTTTAGTACATAGGTTTATGTAATAGGTTTAGCATTAGTTTTTTCACCATAGGTTTGTTGCATAGGACTTTTGGCATAGGTTTAATACAATGAGTTAGGTTCCCATTTAGGGTGGTTACCTTTAGGTAAATAAACCATATACAACAAATTT
Organism: Pinus taeda; assembly: GCA_000404065.3. Lineage (NCBI taxonomy): Eukaryota > Viridiplantae > Streptophyta > Pinopsida > Pinales > Pinaceae > Pinus > Pinus taeda. The sequence continues at coordinate 56,931 of APFE030919783.1, read as the reverse complement.
TCACATTGTGACATTAATTTGGACCACATTTCCACCATGAAGACGGCGAAACCATCATTGGAAGAACTGAAGAACACTGGCGAAGTTGACGAAGCTGAAGATGACACTGAACCTATATAACTGATCTGACGAGATCCTCCTGGATCAAATATGTGCTACTAAAGTGACTCCCTTCTGATAAGGATAAATTTTAACATAGTGGGGTCCTCCACATCCCCAACATCGTAGTGGGGGTTTTAATATTGTTAGTAGTATATTTCTTTAATATGATAATAGTAAAACATTCATATGACTTACCTTGAAGCATAAAATAAAACTCTATGGTTGTTTCGAACCACATTTACAAGGGTTAATAGTTGTTATAACCAATATGCACTTAGTTAACGTGTCATAGCAATTGATGGCACCGACAGGAAATTTCTGGAGACTCCTTCGGATTCATGCCACTTGGAGTCTTGGTTCCTTTCTAGAGATGTGGGAAAAATCTACAGTACAGGTACCTAGGGTTTGATCGAATGGTGGAGGTGGATGTGGGTGGTTGTCAAGTAACTAACCACCCTACCCTTGTGTCATACCGCTCATTCTAAATTTGCTTCCCTACATGTTTGGTCTCTGTAACAACTGTAAGTAAAACTATGCCAGCAACAACCCTTCGATGACGTTACAACTTCCATGTATCAATTGTAATGTTCCAAACTAAGGAAAATAGTGCTATGCAAAGAAAATAATAAAAACAACACCATAAAATTGAAACATTCAGTGCACACCCATAAAAATTCTAGGAGCATCCAACTGCTGAGTCATTTTATTATAATCTAGGATAAAATTACAATAATGTGGAAGTGGTGCAACTAGGCTTGCCTCAATGGAAAGCATGATCAAACCCAGGGGTAATATGTCAAGCCTAGATAGCACAATAATTGTTGCAATGATGCCTTGTGTTGCCCTTATGAAACTATGTTTTCTACTGCAATGATGCTGCCGGAAACCCCACCTCTAGTGCTCAGAAAATTACGAAAAATTAACCCCGACCTCTCCACCAAATACCTAGAATAACCCAAAAATAAATTGGTCAAATGTTGACCTTAAAATTTTGGCCCAAATTCCCCTTAGCTCCTCTGGATGCTAGCTGAGTTGGGACCCATGTTTGACCCCTTATATCTACCCAAAAAATTCTATAAAATTGAGAGTATGATCCTTGCCCAACCTTAAAAAATTTACCCTTCGCAACTTGGCCCTCCTCCAATTTCAGTTATGTTATTGTGTCTGATCCTATCAATCTCTACTCTCCTAGCTCCAACAATCCTCCTCAAATGGCCCTCCAAGTGATCTCCTACTTTTCCTGGCTAGCCCCATCTCTACAGTTCCTTCCTCTAACTCCCACGTGAGCCCAATAATGGCTCTCTACGTAGGCTTAGGTGATTGTAAATCAAACTGCTCCAATGCAAAAACCTCCTTCTCTAAAAATTCCCCAGAAGGTTGATCCTCCACTATAGCTTCAATACCCAAACTCCCCTGGCAGTTGCTTCTCGAATAAACCCACAAGCAACACCTGCGTGTTCTCCTTTTATGTCCTCCAAAAACACACACTAACTGAGACAAATGTTGAATGATATGATTGTGAAACTCCATCGAATCTCCTCCAAGGTAGTACAAATTTCCTTCCTAGGGTGGAATTCAAAGTCCACCGAAGAAAAGGTTGACATATCTGCTCGAAGACACTCGTGTGATAAACAACACAATAACCCGGCTAAGTAGCTCGAGGAACTAAGGTAGAGTTCAATATTTCAAAATATAAGATGTCCAAACAAGGAGAGCTACCTTCCTTATATAGATTTCATGGAGCACTTTTCCATCCATTTTGGGTCCCTCACCTAACCATCGATTTCCCCTCCATGCAAATCAAACTAGGGAATGTTTATTCCCCTAGTATGGGTGGCCCCCACGTATACTTAACCACATCGAATTAACTTCTACTAAGTCTAGCATCCTAATAAATCGAATGGGTAACCCATCACCTCCAAAATTGGCCCCAAAATGTAGAAATTAATATTGTTCCAAAATAATTTAGGAAGGGACATGACAATCCTCCCCTCCCAAATGTTTTCTTTTCCCTAAGAAACTTCAATGTTGGACTCTCAAGTATGTGATCTCCCTCACAAGTAGCATTCTCAATCGTCAAACTCCTCCAATGCACCAAAAATCGCTTGTCCTCAAATAATGCTTGAACGAGCATCCTCTCTGACTATCGCTCCCCACTTTCACTGCAACATGTGCCAAGGTCCCAAATGTGCCACTGGATCGTCCTTGACCTTAGCATTGTCCCGATGTGAAAGAATCCTTCAATACCAGGATCCTAGGCCATCCTGCCCAACATGAAGCTTCCCTCACTATCTTGCCCGGTGCAAGTACCAAAAGTCCCCCAATCCATCAGTGGCTTGCTAAGGCCTAATCGAAGCTCTCTATGATCTCCCCCTGCAATAGTCGACACATACCTAAAGGTTATTGAGTTGTGAAGAGGTGTGATTCCCTAGTTCCCTACTAGTCCCAGAGTCGTGCCACCATGATGACACTGCGCTACTGTGACTACGTCATACTCCCCATCGTGCACAGTCATTATCCTCCTCTTCTGGAACTCGATGGTGGAATACTGAGACACATCCTACTTGAGCATCTCCATGGTGCAAAGGCCTACCCATCCAAATCTAACTCTGAACCTGTGCAACAACAGAGAATGTTTGCCTCCCCATATGATGAAACCCTCTGTGAACCCCCATGTGTCATCCCAAGAGTGAACTATATCACTCTCTGCCATGACTCTTCTCATCACGAGTGATATATTGATCAACTAAATCACTGCATCCCACAACTAGACCTGCTATGGCATAGCCCTGTCAACCGATGGAATCCCTCTGGCCCTCATCTTTAGTCCCTGCATGCCACCCATATATAGGCTCCATACATCATGGACTAATATGAGGCATGCTAAATTATCCTGTGTTTGTCACTGTGTAGTACTGATGGCCATTAGAAACCACGTGTGCCAAATAACTAACCCCTGAATGCAACCAATAGATGGGTATATGATACGCACAATCGACTCAATGTATGTGTATCCTGTAGAAATTTCTCTATAGATCAGTTAGCTCTGATACCATGTAGAAATTTCACCGTAGATCAACAAATTATGCAATATACTAAAGGAAAATACAAGATCTACTTCTACAATAAACTTTGCGGAAGCTTAATCAATTTGAGCAAGATCAATAAGAACACATATAACATATGAAGAGAAAGCAATCACATGAACACAGAAGAATAATCATGGGGAAAGCCTCAGCCTAAAATCCCAATCTCTATATTATCATACAAGTGGACAATATGTCTGATTACATAAAGCCTTAGCTCAGAAAACTATCCAGCTCTCAGCACAATTAGATAATGTAGCTCACAGACTGTCCAGGCAACATATATGCCTTTCCTTAGCCCTCCAAGCCTCCTATTTCCTTGCGTAGTTTCTCTTGGGGTCCAGTGAAGCCACATGTGTGAATTGGCCTCATCACACTCACTAAACAGGAATAAGTAATTGCGCAATTCTCAAGGAAAAAATTCCTTCTGCATGCAAGAGATATTCACCAAGGAATATTCCTACAATTGATAGTACACTACCCCTCCATCCGATCTCAACTGGGTCTCTATCTGAACTGACATGCATGAGTTATTTATGAGATAATATTTAGTTATCTGGAGAGCAGCAGTTACATGCATGCAGGCATTAACTAACTGAACTCACAATTAATTCAACAAACTGTTTGAATTAATCTAATTGGACTTGACTCAGTTAACTTAGCAAACTAATTAGAACTCATCCTTTTCTCTTTAACTGATGGATAAATTCCTCAATCAATGGAGAAATTGTTGAATGTCTTCAGATAGACTTCATGTTTGATTTTCTAACCCTAATTAACTCAAGATGAATTAATTAATTATTAATCAAACAGCTGCTAAGAACAAATTCGAATTTTACTTCTCAATTTAAGTTCAAGGACTAACTAAAATTGGAATCCATACCGAAATGTTATTTATAGCAATGCTATTTTTAGCACTTCCATTTTTCATTCCTTGTTGCTATGTCCAACACTAGTACACAAACTACTATTTATAACAGTGCTATTTTTAGCATTTCTTGTTGCTATTTTCAACATATCCATCATGCTCCTACCAACCATCGCCACTAGTTTGACTAGGAATAAAGTAGAACTCCCCCCTGTAGACGAAGTCTACCATCCACCGTCCCTTAAGTATGAGCTCAGGGGTGGAATATATACTACCTCAACTATCAACCATGTCATCCCTAAGCCTGTATTCGACAACTTCTGCACCTACCAAGGGTCTCAACTGAAGAGTCTCCTCCTGGCTCATGGCACGTAGCGTCTCATCCAACTGTCTAGGGTGAGCCTCCCATATCCTGCTGCATGAATGGAGAGTGTCAAGGGGAAACAACCAAACTCTCTGTGACTGTAAGCAACATTGGAGGATGATGGGAAAGTATGTCCCAAGAAATATGATCAAAATTCTATTGGAATGCCCAAGAGTGATCCTATAGACAACACTCTCTCTGCCTTAGATCTATTGATAACTCCCTCGAAGCCTTGTCTCTACTAAGCATGGTGTCCCTGGATGCTTAACAATGTCCTCATTGATCCTAGGTGAGTTGCATCTAATGGTACACTTGATGCCCCTATCCATATGCCTCCTTAGAGGCAACGCTCCAAGAGCCTATTGCGCCGCACCATGCATCACTGCACACCACCAAGCAACACCACATTCCTCAACATGCCACTGTATTTCACAACCTATCCCTATACACCATTGGATACCCTTGTCTACATATATTCCATCCTGTACCATCCTGCGTCTCACCTGTGTCACTGCACCAATCACTCCCTGCATGTACTCAATGCGATGTGAGGCACTCCCCATGCATCTCCATGCCCATCGATAGACCAATGCTCCACGCTAGATTCTCCTACCCATCCTTGAATGAGATGGCCTAAAGTTGTGTCCCTTTGCGTCGACCCACACCCGACCATACCATCACCTCCATTGTCGCATCATCATACCCTCTGGTGAATAGATCTTCACTCCAAATCCTCCCTGAGGGATCCGAGAAGTGAATCTCCCTATGTGTCAGCAGTGATGGTACCCCTTCTCTGCTCCTCTACGTCCTTAGTGCCCCACACAAAAGTGAAGAATATCGAAATCCATAAAAGGCACCATCTGGTGGCTTGCCATTGCTACCTCCTTCGATAAAATCCTGCCAGAGTGTGATGATCACCCCATGATCCTATGTACAAACGTCATACCAAGTCAACCCAAGAAGCCTATCCATAAACTGGTTGGGCACTAGTGCTGACCGAAACTCTCCTAGCGAAGGTGCACACTCGACTTCTAGGTCAACTATACCCTCTAAGTCATAGTCAACTGGTATACCTAGGAAATGATAGGTGGTCCCTCCCAGATCCCAATTTCAGTCGGGGCTTCCAGCATCCCTAGTGCCTGGAAACTATTGTTGAGCTCCACCTGGGTCCACAACCATCTCCATAGCCCACTCCACCGGGTACCAACTTAGAATATCTCGCCACCCAACCCCAAGAGAGGGATCGAATGCACAAACTCCCGCACATAGAACAACCCCAGCATGCGGGTGTTGCACCCTATGCAACTCATGTCATCTCATCTTGCTATCCTGGTCAATACATAAAATTTGACTAGGTAGCTTTGTCTCTCTCTATCCAATGGGCCAAGGTAACCTAACAATGTTGCCAGCCCTGTCTATGTATACCCGAAGAGGGTTGCTCTCACGCTCCAACGTGCACTCTAGCTGCACTAGTAGGGAATCCAATTACTCCCCAACATGAGTCAGTTTGATCGTGGACTCGGAACACACCGCTCTCATGCCCTCCAACTCCTCGTTCTGCTGCAAAATAGCCTCACACACTAATGCAACCTTCCTTTTCAATACTAGAAGGTCAGCTTGAAATTGTTGGAACTATCGTGGGCATCTATCGCCTATAAACTCAGTCACAGCTCCAGATACCTTAGCAACTATTGGAATCTCATCCATGGGTGACTCCTCCTCAACAAATGGCTCTATGTGTGTAGCTTCTATCTTCTCCACTAAGGTGTCAACTGGGGCTATCAAAGAGGTATCTAATAAGGTGACTCATGTGCAACACTAGGTATATCGATGTGCTACTCACTATCCCGTGGGCTCTTAACATAATGCTCAACCTCCTCTTTCGGCTCCTGATATATAAAGTCAGGTCTCCACCAGCAAAAGCACCCCTTGGTCTCACCCTCTAACTGTCTTTGTCCTACCTACTCCCTTTCAAGAGATCTGGTTGAATTTCCCCACATGATGTTGATGGTTGCACCCCCATGGCCCACACTCCTCTCACATCTTTGCTTTAAGGGTGAGGATGGGTTTGGTCTGTAACCCTCGTAAACTCAGCGAACCTCTCATCGTCCCAATGAATTCTACCCCATAATTTCTACATATTGGGCTTCCCTTAAGCAATGGTTTTGTCTCCGGTTTCCCCCATCACTATGCACTCATACCCAAAGTTTCCATGATCTTCTGGCTGATTTCTCATAGCTGGCCAAGATCATGCTCTGATACCACTATAATGCTCCAAACTAAGGAAAATAGTGCTATGCAAAGCAAATAATAAAAAAAACACCATAAAATTGAAACATTCAGTGCACACCCATAAAAAGTCCAGGAATATCTAACCGTTGAGCCATTTTATTATAATCTGGGAGAAAATTACAATAATGTGGAAGTGGTGCACCCGGGCTTTCCTAAAAGGCAATCGTGATCAAACCCAGGTGGTAATATATCAAGCCCAGATGGCACAATAACAGTTGCAATGATGCCCTGTGCTGCCCCTATGAAACTGTGTTGTCTCCTGCAAGGATGTTATTGGAAACCCCACCTCTGGTGCTTAGAAAATTATGGAAAATTAACCTTAGCCTCTCCACCAAATACCCAAAATAACTCACGAAGCAATTGGCCAAATGTTGACCTCAAAATTTTGGCCCAAATTACCCTTAGCTCCTTTAGCTGTTGGCTGAGTTGGGACCCCTGTTTGACCGCTTAGATTTGTCTAGAAAGTTCTATAAAATTATGAGTATGATCCTTGCCCAAACCCCATAAAAACCCAAAAAGGGTTTCCCTTGGTTCCAGCCTTCAAAAATTGACCCTTCACAACTTGGCCCTCCTCCAATTTCGAATTCTATTGTTGTGACTGATCTTGTCAATCTATGCTCTCCCATCTCAGGAAATCCTCCTCAAATGGACCTCCAAGGGATATCCTACTTCTCCCGGCCAGCTCCAGCTCTACAATTCCTTCCTCTGACTCCCACGTGAGCCCAATGACGGCTCTCTATGCAGGCTCAGGTGACTGTAAATCGAACTTTTCCAATGCAGCAACCTCCTGCTCTAAAACTCTTTAAGAAGGTTGATCCTCCACTGTAGCTTCAATGCTTAAACTCCCTTGGTAGTTGCTTCCCGAATGAACCCACAAGAAACACCTACGTGTTCCCCTTTTTTTTCCTCCAGAAACACGCACTGGCTGAGGCAAATGCTTAATGATACGAATGCGAAAATCCACCGACTCTCCTCCAAGGTTGTAACAATTGCCTTCCTAGGGTGGAACTTGAAGTCCACAGAAGCAAAGGTTGAGATCTACACCCGGGGACACTCGTGTGCTAAACAACACAGTAACCCGATTAAACAGCTTAAGCAACTAAGGTTGAGTTCAATATGTCAAAATATAAGATGTTCAAATGAGGAGAGTTGCCTTCCTTATATAGATTTCATGGAGCACTTTTCCCTCCATTTTCCCTCCATCGTGGGTCCCCCACCTAACCATCGATTTCTCGTCCATGCAAATCAAACTAAGGAATGTGTATTCCCTTAGTATGGGTGGCCCCCACGTATACTTAACCACATCGAATTAGCTTCTACTAAGTCTAGCCTCCTAATAAAATTGAATGGGTCCCCATCACCTCCAAAATTGACCCCATAATATAGAAATTAATATTGTTCCAAAATAATTTAGGAAGGGACATGACATCAACTAACCTTATGGCATTCTACAGGTTCACTTTTTACCTTGTCTTTTTGTGTATTTCCCCCCCTTTTTACTTTGCTCATACATTAAATTTGTTTTTGGTTTAGGTCAGCTCAAATTCCCTTACTCCAGAGGGATAATTCTCTACACTTACATCTTCAAGCCCTTGCTAGGTGAGAAAAACCCTCTTCAAAATGGTTTTCCTTTAACGTTCACTACACAGACTGCTAGGGGACAGGATGGTTGGAAACGATAATGGTCTTCTCAGGTAAATATGTAACTTTCCTTTCCATATCCTTGAATTCACTTAACCATTTCTCTCCTTATGGAACATACTTATGGACTTGAGTTTTCCTTTGTAGTCGCAAGTACAACGTCCTCCCAATTCCTCTTGCAACCTGATGAGCCCCAGAAATGGGTAACTATATGGGCTCATTCTACCTATTATTTGCATTTAGTCCACCATTCTCAATAGTTTTGTGCATGTTTTTGAATATATTTATTTCAATAGAGTGAATGGGGATGGTCACTTTGCCATGTAGTCTAATGAGTATTTATTGCAGATTTTTTGGACAATTTTGGACAAGGACCGGGAATTTATGAGCAAAATGACAGCCAAACTCGAGGAAATAGGGATGAGGACTTATAGGAGGGGTGTCTCCTTCATTAATGACCCCTTCCTCGAATTCTTCATCAACAACTCAGAGTACAAAGGCCCACATTGATGACTCCAAGGGGCAGCCGAGCAAGTCAAGTAGGGCTGTTGTTATCTTCAATTCTAGGCAGCCGAGTTCCTTAAGTTTAGGAGGACTGTTGGGAGTCCCCACTTGTATAAATAAGAAGGCTTCAAGCCTCAATAGGTTAGCCATTTCATAGTATATTTCTTCACTTTTGTGCAGCTTCGTACTCAGCTCATTTTCGAGCTCTTTTTGAAGACAATTTTGTGATGTAACTGCTATTTTTTGATAAATGAAGATGAACCAAGTTTTGAACCAGCATTGATTTTTTCTAGAGGGCTGAAGCTCTTGGGTTAGGGCCCAACCCAAGCTACCCAACACCTCCTTTGTGTATTCATATGTTTTTTCTTGCATTCATGAGATAATTTTTGTTATTTAGGTTAATCTTGCTTTGCTAAATTAGGGTTCTTTTGATGGTTAGAATAGTTGTTTTTGCTTCAAGTTGCTTAAGTGGTTTGCTGTAGTAACAGAAAAAGATCCAAAAAGGCTACCAACAGATCTTGATCTCCTTTCTCCCTCCTTGGGACCATGATTTGAGGTCAAGGCACTACTACTGCCACCAAAAACACAGTTTTTTCCCTTCCAATGCAACTGCTAGTGTGATATTTTGAGTTGGAGAAGTTGATATTAGTTTGGATTCACATGCTCAGATCATTTCATGTTCATTCACCATGCTTTTCTCGCATCATTTTATGTTCATAAAGTATTGTTTGGCATTTTTCTGGTTTTGGGTCAGAATTTAGGTTAAGATAGACAAAACTCTGTTTTTCGGTTCTTGCTTTGGTCAGTTTTGAGAAGTAAGTGTACATATCTCTTGTGAAACATTCCAGCTCATCATTCCTCCATAACACAGCCTGTACCAGTTCATCTCTCAATATTTCCCCCACTCATTTGCCACATTTTGCCAATCTGCCCTAATTTCTGCATTGTGTTTCCATAAAACTATTTTCTCACCATTTGAACAAATCCAACCGTCTCCTTTGGCCCCGATCTTCCTTGACAAGTTATAGACCCCTCAACACTGTCATCCAACCTTCATTTCCCTTTCCCATCATTTTTTCCACCTTCAAACCTCCAAAAACCACTTTCGGCCTCTTCCTGTAGATCCTCTTGTAGAATCTCTTGTAGATCCCCTGTAGCCTCCTGTAGAAGTTCCTGCGAGTGATTTTTCAAAGTCTGATCACAACGGAAGTCTCCAGAAGGGTACTAGGGACTTCTTAATACCTCTCCACACCTTCCTCACCATTTGAAAAATCCAAATCCATCATCCTTTTCCACCAAACCTCTACATAGTCACAACCAATCAAATCATAAGCATAATAATTCCACATAAAAATACTTAAAAGTACAAAAAGATTATTTCTTGTCGTTTCTCTTCAGAAATAGCTTGAATAAATGCAATTTACCTTTTCAATAGTCAATGGCACCCATCTCAGTAGTTTCCATTTCTTTTCTTGCACAAGTAGGGTTAATGGGTAAACTAGGGTTTGTGTTTCATTTCAGTTTTCCTTCTCTTTCTGCAAGTAGAATAGGCCCTGTAGAGTTAGATTTCTTCCATCACAGTAAAAGTTTCTTTTGAGAACTCATAGAAGTTGGCTTAAGCTCCTAGCGAACTTGTGCCAGCTGATCAAATGACAGCCCGCAGAAGAGCTAGTACTTGTGCATACAACATCGTTGCTTCCAAGTTTGTTAAGAACTACGGGTTGATAAAAGTAAAGAAGGAAGCCCTAGGAGTTGCAGAATTATTGCTGCAATATTGGAGCTCACCACAACCCTATGCTTAACCTTCATCCAAAGCTTTCCAGGTTCCTTCCTAACCATGACTCACTTATGTCTGGTTTTTTTATTTAGCTACATATTCTCAACCTTTCTCACAATATGAGGGTTTCCAAGCTATGGCCAGCATGATGTTTATTTCCCAGTAACTAGGGTTTTAATTTTCTTTTCCATAAGGGTTTTAATATGTTGGTCCTAATTTTGTTAGTCGTGTCCTCAACCCCTGTCACGACTTCCTGCTCGATGAAATATGGAATTATTTACTGTTAGGTGTATAAATTATATTTTACAAAGAATACTATTGTTGTCACAATGGCCTTAGTTCTTGAGAAGAATAAGTGTACCCCACTATGTAATTTCCTTAACATGATCTCCCAATATATTATAATCATTTTGATATCAAACAATCATGTAGGCTCATTATATGCATGCTAGTTTTGGAATGTTGGTTGAGATATTATATGAAAGTTTATACTGATGAGCCCTGGTAATTTCTTGTGAGGGTTTCTTTCCTGGCTTTAGATCGTGGTCAAATGTTTTAAAAGATAGTTATTCTGTTTCTTAGATTTCGTGAAAACTGTCGATTATTATTACTGTTTCGATTGTTGTTATTCGGTTATAACTCCTGTTTTCTTTTCTTAAAATAATTATTTTTTAACTGGTAGGGTTAATCTTGTTTCTTTCTTTCTTTTGAATAAAGTATGTATCTGCTAAGATTTATGTCTCAATTTTGAAAACATCCTTGTATATAGAATTATATGAATTATTGTTCGATCGCCATTTATAATGTCGTTGTTCCCCTGTTGGTTTTATGCGGGTTTTCCACAGAGCTCCCTTTTGTTTCCAATTACAAACCCTATGTTTAAAAATTATATATTACAGAGCAATGGAACACATAAATTATTGCAGAAATATAAACACAAAAAAACACACAAAACAAGAGAGACATAGATATACGTGGTTCACCCAGTTTGGGCTACGTCCATGGAGAAACAACCAGTCCTTCCTTTTATATTATCCAACAAACTGAAGAGATACAACCTACATCAAATCCGTTGTAACACCCTATTCACTCTCAATCTCCTCTCTCTTCCTCGCTCAGAATACAAAGATGGATAGAAGCAATACAATTCCCTCATATATAGTGAGGGGTTTCCTTCTAGGTAAAAAAACCCTAAACTAAACATAACTTCTATCGTCAGATCATCTGCCTAATGAGCGGCCTAGATTGACTAGAAATTACTAGACTTTTACAAGACAATTTTACATCTATTTTTAGCTTCAGGGGCACTGCCCCTAAACCTTTGTTGGGGGACCGCTGGCCCCCGGACGCCCAACTGGGGGGGATTAACCCCCGAACCCCTGCGTGGGGGACAAGTCCCCCCAGCACCCCCCAGCGTGGAGGGGTGTACAATCTTCCTAGGGTATACATCCGATTGAAACCTTTGAATATAGAAGATAATCAAGCTCCACACCCAACACCCTAATCCAAATGTCACAACATTCTTCAAAAAACCCACAAATGTTGACATAACCAAAACCTCACAGCGATGCCCAATGGACTTGACACCTCTCCAAAACCGTAAGTAACAAATGAGTAAAGGAGTAATAGAGAACGACGAGATTAGGGTTGGTAGAATGCATGCCCACCTTTGAATCAAGAAATCATATATCCACCGTTCGCACAACCCAAGGAGATGAAAGTCACATGATAGCTATGTGAAATAAAAGGATGTGGCCTCCGCCAAGCTGAATACGACAATGATAACTCCCAGGCTCTGAATTTTACCATAAATTTCATACGTATGCTATTATTAAAAGAACCTTGTGATGTGAACACCACCCATTCTTTTTTGTACCACAAGTAGAATAAGTAATATATTTTAATATTATTTTTATCCCTTAAGGTGAATAGAAAAACTTTACATATTAATTTGTGTAAGGTCCCACTTTACCAACCATCAATAATATAGAGATGTAGAGGTCAGATTAATCAATAACACTCATTTTTTTTGTAACATTACTAACTTAGTTATCATGTAATCATGTTCCTTCATCTATTTCAATATAAGAATATCACATAAGAAGTCAAGGATAAATTTCCCTTAAAACCAATTCCAAAACACATTTCCTCTCAAGTTTAAATATGATAGCGTGTGCTATTTTCATACTTATACATAAGCTCTAAGTAAGAGTGGAGATAAATTCCACCATAATGCCATGTGTGAACATTAAACTAGATCAACCTATTTGATTTCCTAGATTATGCTAAATATGCTTCATTTATTGACTCTTGATATCATAACCACAAAAGTATCATACTTCTTTTACAAAAATCACATATAAATGTATGAGTATTAACCTACCTATAGCAAGGTAATTGAGGGAAGAATATTCCTCTATTCATCAGTAAAACTAATAAATATGATATGTTTATGAAATTGAATCACAAAATATATTGAACCAACAATATTTCCAAATTCATCAATTAAAATTCTTAATCCCAATTATTAAGGCAATGTTGCAATCATGAGAATTATATAATGAATGTTCTAGCAATAACAACTATTGCTACCAATTTAGAAGCATGTTATTCTTCAAAAAGTGCTAACTAAAAAAATGGAATTGCATAAATTGGGCATAATTAGTTTTTTTCTACAGTCATTGAAGCATAAGAATGCATCCATGAATACATGAAACTTAGACAAAACTTATTATGCTCGCACAAAATCCTAAAAAATAGGCAGTTGTCTATAATGAGACTTTTTGAAAGTTTTTTCTGGCGGATTTTTCCGGTCAAAATCCGGCAGCAATTTATTGGAATCCCAAGTTTGATAGTTAGTTTCTACACAATCAAAGGGTCCCAGGGGTTTTTCAGGGTGCTGAATCCAAATATGAAGTTAAAAAACCATTTTAACTGCTAAAAATCAAGATTTAACCTCATTTCTTCCGCCAGATTCCATCACCGGAATCTCCAAAAAGTCGCATTATAGACAATTCCAAAAAATAGTCCCTGTAAAATTGTTTCCAACAACCCCCCCTTTTTTTAAAGCTTTAGATAATAAAAGTAACAACTATACTATTCTCTATTCACACTTCAACAAATTATTAAATCAATTTTCATATTCATGTCAAAAACTTGCAGACATAGAAACCTACATCCATCATATAGTCTATTCATAAATTTCTAGTACATAAAAACTACGGTAAGTAAGACTTTTACTCTGACAATTTATATGCACAAAAGCTACATCCATTCAGGCCTTTTGACAAACATTTTGCAAACATGAAATCTACAACCATTGAGGCATTTTGACAAACACTTTGCAAGCATGCAATCTACAACCATTGAGACATTTTGTCAAACACTTTGCAAGCGTGAAATCTATAGCTATTAAGGCATTTTGTCAAACACGTGTCATATTCCAAGCATGAATGTAGGATCTCATGGAAGAAACCAAGAAAAAATTAACCACGATTCCAGAGGCCAAACCACCTCAAGCCTTAACCATAGTGATTCCACCTCTACAATTCAGAAATCACTAACATAAACCAAATTGGTCTACCCAAGTTTTCTAGGGCTCCAGGAACTAGTAACTCAACCCACATCCTTCCAGGGATTCTAGCACATTTGTTCCAACTGCAACTCCAGGGACTAGCAACTCAACCCACCAAGGGCTCCAGAGCATTTTTCCCAACCAACGGCTCTAATAACAAGTAACTCAACCCAAGTTGTTCCAGGGCTTCAAAAGCATTTGTTCCAACCCACAACCGTAAAGAACCTGAGCACCAATCAGAAAAACAAGTGGAAAAACCCACAACACCATGGCTATCTGGGAAATGGAAAAGCAAGGTTAAAACCATTGTCAATCCTTGAAAATATCCATGCCAATGACAACATATAACCATCGAATCATATGCATATACCATGCATCTAGAAATGAACAAGAAAATCACACATGCAACATGTTACTTGCAAAACAATTCAGTTGTAGTTGTTGATCCAATTGTTTCCTTGCACTCCTTGCTTTCCTTTTATTTCTTTCTCCAAATCCAAGTGAATTCCAAAGTGCTCCAAGAATGCTCAAATATTGTTCTAAGTGTGCAAGAGTGAATGAAATGAGAACTCAGCTAAAAAATTGTCAAAAATCTAGCAATTGTTTATCTAAAGCCTTTTTATCATTGAGACTTCTATTTTCTTCATTTTCCCTCTAATTTCCATTGCATGCAAATTTGTGCCTTTTCAATCCAAATTAAGTAGGATATGTAACAAAGGAAGTAGATCATGTAGGATCCATTCATGCCACAATATCCATCCCAACTCCATAGCGAGTGCACTTTTTTTTATATTTTCATTTCATACTTGATAAGAAAAAAGTAAATCACACGCCTCTTGGGCCATTTAATTTATATAGTTCTGCTAGTTTAATTTTAAATCTAATTATTTAACATGTACATCTCAATGCTAAATTGTCTCTAGATCAAGTTTTAAGCAAAGAATTAAAATTAAATTACTTTAATATTTTTTGTGACTAGGCCTAGGTTTGAGCTACAAAAGACATTGTAAAAATTTTCAAGAAAAAAATAGGGTAGACTACTAAAAGGGGCTGTCTGCCAATGCCACAAATTCACCTCGACAACAAATTTCTTGCCAAAACCCGGTAAAAAGAAATTCAAAAAATCAGAATGCTAAAGTGTTTGAATTGTTTTTTTGATGGTGGAAATGGATTTGACACCATCAAGAACCCTTGGGGCACCTAAAATCCTAAAGTTTGAAAGTTGTAACCCAGATTTTCAAAACATTCTGCGGAATTTTGTCATAATCTTACCAAGTCTTACCACAAATGTACTTGTAAGGGTAGATAACTAGCAACTTACAAATTTTTAGAATGTTACTACATAAACTTCTCCAATGAATTGGTTAGATGTTCTGCAATGGATTGGTTAGATATACATATAAGGAAGAGGATCTATGACATATAACATTAATCCAATGGCTCTGACCACGCCATATACAATCCAATGCTCTGAGCAACACTTATGCACGTTCCAACACACACATTCAACGCATAGGCAACTTGGAATACAACATTTAATTAACGCATCACCACAGTTCAAGATATTCAACGCACAATTTAAATGGACAACAAGAATCTTTAGTCATCAACGCACCAAAGTTTTGACCAGCCTTTCAGAAATTCTCTTCAATCATCCCTGGATTTGGAAACAGTGAATTATGTGCTAAGATCACGGGGGTCACTGGCCTTACACGGGCAAGGATTGTGTGTTGTATATGAAACTATGTAGCACCAAGCACCACTACATGCCACGAAATTCAAATCATTATCTGGTGTAATCAACCAATATATATACTAGCACAGTGCTCAAATATATGGTTCAACTCGACATAGTGGTGTTTCAAACCAAGACATACGCATATATGCTCACTGCGAGCATCAAAGAGCATATGCATAGACAGGTAAATCAACACAAAGTATTGCACGGAGAGAGTTCCTTGGGCTTCGACTTCACTGGTGTTATCCATCCTTCAATTACAAAGAGATATTAAACATACAAATATTGCTTTGACCAAAATTCAAACCATATACAACCCGTAACAGACCATAGAACATAGACACATCGATTTTTCTCTACAAAATATATGCAGGTTGGACCAACGCTGCTTCAATAAATTAACACTGATCTCAACGTTGCATTACACGCTGAATGGCCTCAGCTACCACTACAAACACGGCCCATCAATAATATTTGAAGATGGGATGTAGTGAAATGATTGCAACACACCTTCAGAGCCTGACCGATAAGCCTTACGTCGACGACACAATAGAAAATTTCGTGACTTCAAAGTAAGTGTTGTTAACGTTCAAGAAGTATGGCTTGAATGAAGATCATCATAAGGATTACAACGTCATATGTTATAATAGAAGAAACAAAGGCTGACCCGGGCAGCTAAAGCACTCTCTCACATTTCCCATAACATTTTAGACGGTGTATTCAACGCTCATATAACATTAGATAGTGTAACTATTTGTAGAGGCCCACGAGTTGTTGACTAGCGTGAATCGACCATCAACAATGATGTTATGCCCGCAAACACTTCATTTCACTGGTATCACAATGGATATAAATTTCCAAAGTGAAAGAAAGGGATTCCACAATTGCAACCTTCCCTTACAATTTGTTTGCACCATTCAATTCGGAAAATTGTGCTATTTACACATTTAATTTACAGTGCCAAAGCATAATTAAGAGTGAAGCCTAAGAAAGTGCGAGAAACAAATCTAAACGCACAGTGTGAATAACACTCTGGGATTGAAAACTTTCTGAGATTGACTGAGCGTAGGACGAGGCCGAGAAGCTGGGTAAAAGGCAGATGGGTCAGGTTTCAGACCCGACAACAAAGAGCATTTTAGCACATGAAGAAGAGGCAGGGAGACTGCCATTGTATCAACAGAACCTTAGCGTTTCAATTAAGCATATGACCGACCCGGTAGCTTTAATTCCCAGACGAATGTTTTAGTTACGGATTTTCAGGACAACTATGGAGACATGTTACGGTACCCCGACTTGCATGAGTGAATCCAATCTCTGATTGAAGACAATCCTCATGTATCGTGAATGGCATGTAAATCGTTTCACACATGGGAAAATTAAAGCAGCAAAGGAAAACCTTCAGGGAAAAAGCCAAATACGGCCTAGAGGTATTTCAACAATTGTTACATCAGAGTAACATGGATCAAAACTGATCGGAAGTGAGGCGGAGAAGGCATCACTACAAAAATATTCAAGTCAATGAATAACATGTCACAGTAAGGAAATTTTGTTGATGAAAGTGTCATACCGGTGGAAACGTTAGCATCAGAGCTATCAGGCTAGCTAGAATGGAAGATCTGACGAGTAGATAAGTTACAAAGGTGTAGGCACAATGCTTCAACCGAGGGACTTGAGATTTGATACCATGTTAAACACAATTATGGTGAAGATAAAAGATACAAAGGATCAGCCTTGAATGTATTATTATTCACAATGATACATATTTATACAAGTCTAGTGACCTTTGGTTTCATATTCCAAATGGTCTTTTGGACTCTTATTGACTATTCAACTTCCACACCAACCCTTAGAGGATTAGGTGTCCAACAAAAACTATTAAATATGTTATTTCTTCTTTTTAGAAATCTAACAAAAATAGTCGTGATTATTAGAAAATGGAAAAACCATAATACAAGGTTGTATCACCATGGACCCATTAAAATGTTAATCTCAGTTAGAGTTATAAATATTAAGCATTTAGTGGGAGTTTTTTTTTCAAGTCTATATGGACAAAAATATCAGGCTTCATCACCAGAAGGACTTTTTGAGTCACCTACCCTTAAGCATGTAAGAGAGTGCAAATGTCTACATTTCCTCATCCTGAAAACGAAGTTAAATTTTAAAAAACAAACTCTAATTAAAATATGGTAGGTGGGTCCCCTGTCCCTTAATGTAATAAGGAGATAAATTTGCATTTTTTTCTTATTTTTATTGCTATAAGAAATTTCATATTGCTTGTGTGTGTTATGAATGATTGCAACACAACATTAAAGGTGATAAGTTGACAAAATGTCCTTCTGAACAAAGACATCATATTATCATTATAAATTAAATCGTTTATATGATTATTCAACATTCAACAATATGAAAAACTAATGTTAGAAACTCCATGAAGTCACAATGTTTCCATAAAGAAAAATATATCATCAAAAATGGTAGTTGCTACTTCAAAAAAAATGTTTCATTTGTCATGTGTTTGATGATTAAGAGTCTCTTATGATGACTATGAATAACATGAGTTCAGGAAATTAAGGCAAAAAGTTTTGAATGGATTTGCATCCATTCTTTGCAAATTTTAGGCACATTATCAAGGCTTAGTCACCAGATTTAGAACTTAAGGAAACCAAGAAGTTATAGAGCATTATAGCTCGATTTGAAGGGTCTAAGAGGCCCACTCTCAAACTAATGGAAATCTAAACCCATCGCAAAGGAGATCAAAATCCTGTGCAATGTAATTAGCCCTATTCTAAGTGTCAAGACCTCTTAATTGTGTATATCAAAAGTGTGATTTTTGATCTCTGCTTCAAAGAGGTAGAAGGTCGATCCCTTTGGAACAGGGAGTGAGCTTCTAGCCTTGAATAAGACTATTTTCACCATATGATGAAGTTGAACTTACAGTAACAACCTTAAATCCAAAGTTTTGGGAATTTTCATGGGCCTATTCTAGGTTGTGAATATTGAGACAAGAAGAGTCCCAAGACCTGATCACCTTTTGGGCATATGTGTAACATTGAAGGCTTGATACTCAACCTTATAGCACTCAGTGAAGGATCTGATTAATTTTGGGCAAATGCTCTTGTTAAAGGTACAAACTCTTCATCTCAAAGAATATTGAGCTTCATCTATATATCTCTACAGAACTAGATTGATTTTGAAGGCATTTTGGAAGGGTGGATCTCATCTATAGTCAAAGTAAATCTTGCAAACATATATCTTTGTGACATAGTTACCCTATAGCCTTTGCAAGATCGATTTTGTGAAAACGAGACACTGTGGCACAAGAATGTAGTCACCAATAAATCACACACACACACACCACATATATATATATATATATTATATATATATATATATATATATATATATATATATTATATATATATAGATATAGATATATACATAGAGATTTACCCTGGAACCCAAAATCAGGAAAACTAGAAAGATTTTGCAGTATAGTCATCTTTATAGTATTACAATACTATATATATATATATATAGTATTGTAATACTATAAAGATGACTATACTGCAAAATCTTTCTAGTTTTCCTGATTTTGGGTTTCCAGGGTAAAATCTCTATGTTAATGTGTGTGTTTTCCATTGTATCTTTTTTGTTTAATTAAGAATCTATTCCTAACAATTAATTGTATAGGGTCAAAACCAACATGGAAAACCCTGAATTTAGCTAATTGGCCTCAAACAAAGTGTTTCTCTAGTTATCTACTAAAGAAAGACTCCATCCTCCATTTCTTGTTTTTCGATATCTAAATAAATTTTGTGATATACATACTTTTCAGTTTTCCGACATTGGGATCCAAATTTTGATCATTTATAAATTAAAGGAATTCTTAGACTATGGATCCTCCAAATATCTCGATTATTTATATTAACAAAAAGGAACTAAAAAGATATGTAGATGAATCTAACCTATCACATTGTGGAAATTGAGAGGAAAAGAAAATTTGTGTGATGAGAGACATAGATCTGACTATCTAGATTCTATTTATTGATGATCAAAAGACCTATTTACAAAATTAAAGTGTGGATAAATGAGAAATCTATCCAATGATCGAGACAAAGTACAACAAAGTACAAAAGAATGAAGTTGAAACAAGATAAAGGAGAACGTTCAAAAACTCATAACCTGCATCAAATATGGAAGAAACTTGTGATCATAGTTATCCTACAAGTAATCATTGAAAGAATATAGCTCAATATTCCATAATTGATCCAATAGAACTAGTGAACAAGTAATCAAAACAATGATAGCATGATGGATATATACATGGCAATACTTATATTTTTTCTCCTAAATGTTAGAAGAGTCAAATTTTATTTTTGGAAATTCAAGCCTAAAATATTATTAAAATAGAAAATATAGTTAACAAAAGTTTTTGTTATTTTTGGAAATTTAGCCCAAAAAATGATTTAAACATCTAATATAGTTAGCAAAAGATTTTGTATTAAGGAAAACTAGAGCGCAATACCAAAATATGCCATAGACACATATTTGACCATTAATATTTTATCTATTGATGAGAAAACGACTTATTTAGAAAACAAAAGGGTGGATATGAGAAATTCATCAATTGATGGATAGAAAGTACAACAGAGTGTGCATAGAAAATGAAGTAGATACAAGATAAAGGGTGGTCTTCAAAAACTCTAAACCTACATCAATTGTGGAGGAAAATGGTTAGTTATAGCTATCCTTCAAGTAATCATTGAAAGAATATAGCTCGGTATTCCAAAATTGATTTAATATAACAAGTTAATAGGTAATAAAAAAATAATAGCATGATGGATATATATTTGGCACAATTATTATTTTATATCATAACATGTTAGAAGAGTCAAATTTTATTTTTGGAAATTTAGGCCTAAAAAATTGTTAAAATGACTAATAAGATTAGCAAAAGATTTTGTATTAAAGAAAGCTAAAGCTCAAGACCAAAGAATTTAGATTTTTTTTTGAAATCAAAGCTAAATCTTTTCAAGAATAATGAAAGAACACTAATAAATTATAATTACCAATTTTTAATATTCAATTTTTTCAATTTGTATTAATATGTAAACCTTCTAAGTTATTGTGTCTTTTTTTTGAAAACACAAAGCATTTTCAGTTTATGTACTTGAGACCTTAGCTATATAAATAAAGCTTTGAAGATAGAAATTTGATATTACTTCCCCTATTGTAAATATGGTTTTACTGATTTGATGAATGTATAAGATTTCATGAATGATACTTGAAGTATCTAAGATAACTTTATATTATCATTACAATCACTTTGGTATACTCGTGTCTTTGCTCAAACACATTTTATATTACTATTGAACTCTTTATGCTCAATATGTATTCATTCTTAACAAGAATTATAAATTTGTTTGTCTTAACATCTCCATCTCATTATTTTTATTCCTTGTATTTCTATTTACTATTATCCAACTTGTAATCCTTTGTGTTCTTAAATTAGCCTAAGAGTTCAGCTACTAAAAAAAATGAGATTTAGATTAAGGAATTATGAGTTATACTAGTGTCTTAGCAAATTTTTCTAGACAATACATCTCAAGGAACAACATGTTGATTTTGTTGTTGAATTGGTAGCCTACATGGTAGTTTAGGGAATGTAAAGTTCTAGGCTCAAAAACATGCACACTGATGCAAGAGCATCCAGCTAAGGGCATCATGACCGGGTGTTGGTCTCAGCCAAGAAGGACAAGTTCAAAGACTTTTAATTTCATTTACGTTTAATGAATAAAACAATGTCTAGAAACTAGTTTGTTTTATTATTATTAGTTAAGGAATATTAGGAACAGTACAGTTAGGATAGTGTCATAACAGTTACATTTTTTTGTCATTTTCTTAGTCTATCTTACAGATGTCTGTTCATAGACAAAAGTATAATATTGTAAATCCTACAACACAAGAAAACCCAACATGAACATCGACTATGTAACTACAAAGAGTAACTGTATGGTAACTAAGAACAGTTTGAGTAACTGTTTAAACAAAACATAAAAACCAATGTAATACATTCCGGAGGGGTTCAATACATGAGAAGAGAAAATACAATACATAGAGTAATTTCTTTCATCCGAAATATCTGAGTCCATCTGTAACAGCTTGTTGTAACATTTATTTACTTTTTCCTTAATCATTGAGTAAGAAAAACTAAGCAAATAATGTGCATTCCTACCTATTACATTTTATTTCCTTCCTAAAGAACAAAAAGCGAACAGAGAAATTGGACAAGCATTCCCAACACGGAGTCTGGCAGCAAACATACGGAGTTCCACAAATGAAAGCCAATCACATTATGGGCAGTTTGGAAAAGAATGAGAATGAAAACGTTGAGCAACAACCCCAGGATAGCGGTAAACAGAATATAACCAAATTTCTTGTTAATTCTTTTTCATTACCAACAAAAAAATATTTACATTCAACAGTCCCGAGACACCCATTTCAAATGGCGGAAAGAATATTACGAACCAGAAGAACCCTAAGGGTGAGGGTTTGGTCGACCACCATCCAAAAGGTGGTTCATAATTACAAATTTCCCAAAATACAACCAAGGGTTCTTGTACAAGATTGAACCGGGTTGCACAACAACAATAGGGAAAATCGAATGGAGGAGAACTGGAACTCTGCCCAGTAAACTGACAGAGACCACCTAACAAAAACAAATTAACAACAGTAGTAGAGAACGAGCCTACTGGAGCAAGGCCCGTAGCAGTTTCATCAACCACGCCGGTGAACGAACCCCCACCTACACAATCAAGCCAAAGGAGCATTGTTAGCCATATGCAAACATAGTAAAGACAAGAAGTGACCTAAGAATGAGAAACTGAATGCACAGTTAGTAAAATTGCTTTACCTGGAGAGTAGTCATGTGGGAAGAGCGAACCCCATTGAGCCACAGCCAACGGTGACACCCTGCGACCAAGGAGCAGACCTTGTTAGAGCCGAAGGAAAACGAAGAGGGTAGGCAAATCATGGAGGAACAACTTACCTGAACAGAACTGCAAAGCTGAGAAGGCCACCGTGACCGTTACCTGTAGAACGCAGCACATGCACCCATTAACCAAAGCTAATAACTAGAAGAACTACAATGAAATGAAAACAATGGAGTAGAGACAAGCATAGTAACCAAGTAGACGGGAACAACTGAAACCCTCTTACATAGACGAGAAGAACCTTCACATTAGGACAAAGCAAACGAGCAATGATGTCACCAGAACAAACGAAGGTGTCACACCAGCAAACAACATAACCCATAGTTGGGCACACACAGAGCCTATTGCCAAACTCCATACAGTCGCAGCACGAACCCTCACTACTAGTCCAAACCCTTGGTGCAACGAAAATACAAGTGAAAAATGAAGAAATGACAAAGAACGCAGGGTTTTGGCGTAAACTAAGAGGCAAAACAGTAACCAAGGCAAGTAACACCAACACAACATCATTAAAATTCGACATAAATGCCATCCAACGAATATCGAGAACAATCATATGATTAGCACCTAATCACATGTATTAAAACCCAAATCATTTACTAATCATTCAATTTTTTATTAGAGCACTGTTATATCATTGTTAAGTATTATATAATGGAATTACGAGTTGGTCCCATCATGCACATGTCTAAAAACACAAGCATGTGTGTATGCACACATTCCTATACACCCGATTGCCATCACCCTCTATAATATCATAATTTTGAGCAATGAGATGGCTTCAAATCCCTTTTTCTTTAGGTTTTGTTATCTAGGGCTCCTTATAGTCCAATGATCTTAAGCAAATCTTCAATATCTTTCTTGCTTCAATATTACACAAGAAATTAGGCATAAATAAGCGAAGGTACAAATTGGAAAACCTTTTAAGTGTGTGAAATATTCATATTATCAAACCTTGCTACTTTGTTGAAAGAGAAACTTACCCATATGAAGCATATCTTTTACAGTTTTTTGTACACACAAATACTAAAACCCCTGATATATCTTTTTTGGCTATACAAAATGTAAAAACACTTGTTTTGATTGTACAAAATGTAAAAACACTTAATCAACTTATAAATCAACTTATAAAACTATATACTTTAAAAATAAATAATAATAATAAAACCATAATTAATAAATAATAAATAAACAAATATTTTTCAAATATATAATAATTATTTTAAAAATATAAATATTTAATGTATTAGTGTTAAAATTACAAAATCCCAACCATTATAATAAATATCATAACAAAAAAATAATCATAGCCATAAACATAAATAAATATCTATAATACAAACTTGGGAAGCAAACCCACTTTTCAACATGATCTTCATCCCTAAATTATCACACTTTCACCTAAACTAAAGTTATAGCAAGTACAGAATAAACAACAACTAGAAATAAATATTTATAATACAAACTTGGGAAGCAAACCCACTTTTCAACATGATCTTCATCCCTAAAATATCACACTTTCATCTAAACTAAAGTTATAACAAATATAGAATAAACAACAACTCGAAAGAGTTATAACAAATATAGACTAAATCGCAAGCCTCGCAAAGGGAATGAGATGCTACACCTTCGACTCCACCCCAAACACAGACATAATGCAATCCCTGATCTAACTGCACGTCGCGAAGCTCACAATGCTTCCGACGCCGATTTGTTGCATCGTCTGGTGATTATCAAAATACCCTGAACAAAAATCGGCCTTCAGATTCACATAGAGGCAGGGAACCCACAGGTGCAGGGCGAAGAAGGCGTTGCGGGACTCTGTGAGCCCGTGCTTCTCCTTGAGCGCCAAGGCCAGCCCGACAACCACTAGGGCAGTTGCGATGTGGAGATCGCGCTTGACCATCCGCCTGCCCGCGATCATTGCCATGGCTGCCCCGAGGGAATGCCCGTCGATCCACGTGTTCTCCCGCCCGCCCGCATATGTTCTCCGGTGAAGGACCTCGGTTTGGTAATCGTTCCTCTAAAGGCCACCACGATCTTGGGCACGCCCTGTGGGCGGAGCTGGAAGCTCGCCGCCTTCTTGCTGCCCCTTTGTATACGACGTCGAAAATGCAGACGGCCTCAGGTGATTCTACCAGTGGTTGAAGCAAATTGAAGTTGAAAAACCGCCACCACTTCTCGACAAGAGCATCACGGCCGAACCTGCGGTCCTGCCGATCGCGTACACACCTTGTAAGAGACTAGCTGCAATGCATCGCCTATAATTTGAATCTCACCTGCATTCTAATAATATGAATGAATAAATCAAACGGACTATCATTAAATTTGCTATCCTTTACGCGAATGAATTTGCGATCAGAAATGCATATACATTGCAATCTTTCGTGTGAATGCCGATAAATTCAAATTTCAAATTGATAGACGGAAAGAGTTAACCAGCTTGTCATAGGGCATTAAATTACTGGTTAGCTGCATGCCCTTTAACTTTATAACACACCCTATTATTTTTCATTTATCTCATTTATCTAGTTATACACGCGAGTGTGTTATTTTTCATTTATCTCATTTAATGCCCTATGGCAGGATGGTTAGCTCTTGCCTTTACATACTGTTCCGGGCCCACACAATGATTTAATTGAGTACTCCTACAGGCCTGCAGTGATCAAATTTGATGGTCTACTTTTAATTTTATCTGAAATGGCATATATTTATCTAATTTTATCTCACTCTAATAATTCTATCTCACTCTTCAAAAAAACGCTTTTACTAAAAATATATATTAAAGAGACTCCTCAAAATGATTCCATAATGAAATAGTATCAAATATTCTGAAATTCCATTAAAAAAAGGTAAATATATGTTTCTTCTATTCATTCAATGATCTTCAAAAGTATTTAGATTTATATAATTGAAAATATAAATATATTTTTCCAATAGAAATGGATTTCTAGTTTTCATTTATTTCCACACATCATAAGTAGCATTCTAATCTACCTCATTTAGAACATGATGTGCACTTAGAGATAGAAACATTAACATATCTAGTGTCTCCAATGAAAGTCTTTATCTATCATCATATTTTATCATGTTCAATTTTCAGAAGCCTCTTTCACACACATGTGGTTGTTGGGATAACAAGAATAGCTTGCCATAATTGCATCAAATATGGAGAGTCTTCAAACCATTCATGTTCATCTCCACATAGGTCTCATGTCATACATATGATTTTTAGGGTATGACTTACAAATATCACAAATAAAGTCATTCATTTCACCCAAACATCTAGCAGTATCCACAATAAATCATTCCGTAACGCTAAATTTTTTCACATAAACATTTCAACTATAATTTTGTTGGACAACCTATATCATTCACTTCTTCATAATAATGTTGAAAAGTGAAAAACTTAGCCACATTAAATACATGTAAATCTATGAATCTCCTGTCTAAATATTTAATCACCTTTACAATAAAATATTTTCCCAAAAGAATACAATCATATAGTAGCCCTGAATATTTTCATCTTTGGAAAAAATTTTAATCTCAATGGATGTAAACGTACCATCATTGTGCAGCTGTACTATCTGCAAATTGATGCGTTCCTCTTTATGCTTTAACTAAAAAAGAAGACATATGCACTGCATCTACACCAAAAATGCTTTCCAAAAATCGTTTACGAAGCATGCTAATAGAAACATCTAAAGTAGTGTCAATATATTTAATATCAACATGATCCTCTTCGAACTTTTGATTCAACTTATTTAATTCAATGAGCATGTGTGCAAGTATATGGATGCAAATTTTTACTTGAAATATTGTTTCCAACTCATACATTTTTTTCTCCCCTAACTCCCAATCCTAACAAATAATGCATGAGTTTAACAAGTCTTTCCATGACCTTTCCTCTTGAGATCCACCTAATTTTATGAATATGTAAGACCACTAACTTAGTGATGTGGAATGTATACATTAGCTCTCTCAATTTTCCATGTTCTTTAGTTGATTTTCCAACCCATGAATAAACTTTGTTTCAAATTTGTTAATATATTGCAACTCTGGAAAATGAGATGAAGCCTCATTGCTTGTTAATGCTTCCTTGTGAGCTATGCAATGGATAACTAATAAATCAGGACCATACGAAGCTTAGGAGATAAACCTTCATGAATACCCCTCATGGAAGATGCACCATCTGAACCGAAACCAACAAAATTCATCAAATATAAATCCATTTATACTAAAAGAGTTATCACTAGATCATACATACATTAAGCTATTCCATCCTTTATTTGAAGTAAACATTGTTAAACATGGACCTCTTCCTCCATTCACCAAATATGTAATATAAACAATCAATTGGTGTTCCATAATTTGATCAGTTATTTCATCAACTGAAATTGAGTAAAATGACCTATGCAAAATCTTCTCTTTTAGGTTGTTCCAATACACCTCTTTAGAAACTTGAAGAAAATATTTTCTTGGTGTGGTATTTGTGTATGCATAAAATTCATTGTTAGAAGCAGGCGTGGAGTGCATTTATACCAATTCAAGTCACATATTGACTTATACATTTCTAAAGATAAATTATGTATAGAAAAAAATACATGTTTTCAATCATTGATATAATTTCATCCTTCCTAGCATTTACCATTAGTTCTACATGTTTAATGATTGGAATATTGCTTCAATGGTTTTTTCCCTCCAAAATTTGTGAAACAAAAATTGAGCTGTTGATTTTGCATGGCCACTTATACCACTAACTTGAAGAGTGGTAGTTCCCTCTTTTGAAAATGGAGTCTCACTTATTTAACACGTAAAGAACATTTTATCCTTTCATTAACATTAAATGTTTTAAAACATAAGCCCATGGAAACCTTGTATTCTATTTAGATTTGAATATTATTTTGTGTTTCTTTGATGGGTTTTCTATTTCAACAAGCTCTACACTATTTGATTCATCATATTCATGTAGATGAGCATTAACTTAATTTTGAATATTACATGGTTGATGAGAATGTTGTGTAAGACCAAATGATTCAACAATTGACAATTTCATTTTATCCTTCTTAGGATGACCAATAAGAGACATTTTTTAATATTTACACTATTAAATAAATGAAAAGTAGAATAAGTAAATAGGTAAATTAAAAATCCATTAGCGAGATTGAGATAGAAAAAATTCAACCTTAGCAACATGTCATAGGATTTGACTATAGATTTCTTGATAGTTTATTCATTGATTTGTTGAATTGTGTTTTGTAACATTCAAGGAAACTTGTAGCTTTATGATAGAGAACAAACACTTCATGAAAAATGATATTTGGACAAGAAATCTATATGGATTTAAGCAACGAAGAAAAATAATCAAGAGTTTGAATGAGAGTGTTATAGTTGTGGAGTCCAATACCCTAAATATAAAATAGATATTCTTTTCATAGTTGGTTGATTCATATAATTATGACAATAAAAATTTGCACCATTAACAATGTATAAAACAACTTGACCACCCATGCCTGGAATGGAAGGATGGCAAGCAGTTGCATTCAAGGTATCTAGCCACAATGTTAATTTCCTGGGGTGTGGATTCTATGGTGCCCAGGATAAATTGTGTGACCACGAAGGCCATCATTAATTCAAGGAGTGTTGCATTAAAGAATCCATAGAATGAAAAAACCAAATGTTAATGAAGTTATGAGGAGGTTAATGAAAAATATCTTATAGTCTAGCATTGAACGATAACTTTACTTCTGTGGATGATGGGTTGCAATTCAAATGAAAATGGAAAAATGGATGTAGGGAAAGAGCACTCAAGGATAATCATGGAGGAGCGAGAGCATGTGCATAGTTGTTGAATGGTTAATCAATGTGCTCTGTCACCTCATGCTAGGTGTAATATTACCATGACTGTTGCATGTCTTATTGTTGCAAGTTGCATCATGTTGGCGTAAGTTGGGGGCCTCAGGGAAACATCCCTAAATCATGACATAACTATTAAATTGTATGAGGTCATTTGGACTTTGACTGGTCTCTTCTATGAAACTATTACTAGTCAGAGTGATTTATGCACTAGTACAGACTTGAAATTATCATAAACTTAAAAAAGTATTGACACGCTATTAAAAATATTACCCTTCTTTTGAAATATAAAAATTTAATCTAACCTTTGTAATTGATGAGTGATTTTGATTTTTTAATTTTTTTTTTCGAAGTGTAATTTTTTTTAGCCCTTCTAAGAAGGGCCAGGAGCCTAAAGAAGGGCTATGAAGGGTTCAATTTTGAATGTTGGTCCCTTGTTAATTGTCAAACCTCAAGAACTGTCCACTCACCAAAATGCCAACCGGAGTGGGAAAGAAGAGCAACCAAAAAATTGATAGACCCCTTAATCTTCGCCATGCTATCTATGTATGGTCATGCTTCTCTTAGTGTGGCATTTCCTGCCACTCCCTCTCATGAGGGTAAAGAACATGTGATACTCTCACTATAACACAAACAACATTTAAGATTATTTTTGGGCAAATTGTCTTGACTTGAAATAAAAGAAAATTTGTATATCGTCTTAAATATTGCCTTTAAGTGGGTGTTTCAAATTAAATTGTCTTGAAATATTGTCTCTATAAAGACAATATATAACACAAGACAATTTCATTTTTGTCTCTCTAGAGACAATAAGAAATTAGATTCAAAGATAATACAACATTATTTTTGTGTCTTTAGAGACAATGTAAAATAATGAATCTAGAAAAATATCTCACCATTGAAATAAACCAATATTAAATATAAACTATAATATCATTGATTAATTCATAATAGGACACACTGAAATTGAACCATCGACCTCTTTCTTATAAAGCATGTGCTCTTCCATTGAGTTAACACCCTTTAAAAAATTATGTGAGATTTATGGTAGTCCTTGAAATTGGATATATAAGCATTGATTTAAAAAAAAAAATGCTCGACACATAATGGTGTAATCTTTGTAAAATCTAACCCCTATTTTTAACTTGATAATAATAACTCAATGGAGTTATCTCAATGTCACACCCATGTAGCATGACTCACACAACAAGCTACTAATATAAATAATTTACAAACTATTTACTCTAGTAATACAAAAAAAAGTAACTAGAATTATCACAAGCCTTTAATATCTTGCTACAACTATTGAATGGTTTATGTTTAGCATGTTTCCACTCTTCATATATTCCAACAATATGGATTTTTTTCAAGGAATTGTTCACATCAACTGAAGATAAGGTACAGATAAATTGACATAGCCATCCTCCTATCTGTCCCTAAATTTTTTGCAGCAAGTTAGATAATCTAGCATAGTTACTATTACTTGTTAGTAATGATAAAAAATGAGAGTCAACAATGTCCTCATATTTAACTTGCACCCTAAAAGAGAAGGCTAGTGCACAACCAACATCTTCTTGGCCATTCAATGTAACTAATGCGAACAACCTGCTATGCAATTACACTTCCAAAGAAGTAGTGCGTAGCTTTGGAAGCTTGATTTAATTCTACTACATGGCAGTCAAAAGAGTATGGTATATTTTGTTTTACCACATATCCAAATTAAACCCCAAAACCACAAAGGGTTGAAGTCCTAATTAAAAAGCAAAGTGATCAAGTTGCCTTGAATTCATCTTCAAGAGTTGCAGTAGGTTCCAACTCACAACAATTTTGGGGTAAATTTTAGGATTCTTCGCCCAAAAGTCTCTTTGCTAGAACTTGATGAGAAAATCAAAGAAGCTCCTTCCTGAGAACTAAGTTAATTGCTTGTTTCCTCTGATACATACACTTGAAAACATCAATCCTGACAAGAGGAACCACACTCACTCCTACCTCTTCCACAAGTCATTTGAAATTTCTATCACTTCATACTTACATTTGACTTTTGGAGGAGTGTCTTCATTCCAAGTAGAATTCCACTCTCTACACATAGCCCAAACATCACCCTTTTGGGGAAATATCATAATAGTTCCTTTAATACTTTTCTCCCATGCAAAAATATGATAAATAATATTTAGCATGTTGTTTTTGGCAGGTTTTCCACGCTTAAAATGCCCACAACCCTGGTAAAATCCATCATCCATCCAGTTAGTGACAGTCATACCTTCAACGAAATTAAGATCCATTTTACAAGAATTACAATCTATGAAGACTGGTTGAAAATTGCAAAGTTTTAACCAAAATTCAAAACACGGAAACAAAAAATTAGTTAGATTAGCAAGCACATCTACAAAAAAAGCAATCCTAAATACTGCATTCAAAAATTTTGCTGAACAAGCAAAGAAATAAATAATAACATAAATACTCTACCAAATCAGAAGGCATTGCAGATAGAACAAAGAATCAACAAGGTGCAAATGGAAGCAATTTATTAAGAGTTTCTTTACAGAGAACTTCAATGGAATCACACTCATTTGAAATATTCCCTTCATTAATCTCAATTCCTGGACCATCATTGCTGGAATTTCCAAAAGCATCCTCTCATCCACCCTAATCATTGTAGATCCACACAGTACTATGGCATCATTGGCAATTTCCTTGATATTACTATATTTAACCGAGTCCAGTGTTGATTCATCTAATGGTTCAGATATATCCTTTGAAGATACAAAACCATGCTCTAAATCATCCTTTTTATCTTCAGTGATTTCAAAATGACTTCTAGTTCCTTCATCTTCATGTCCTTCTTCAAGAAAATTTTCATCTTGCAATAATAAAGAAGCATTTGCAAGAAGAGAATTTCCCAGTGAAATTTCAGCCTCATTGCCAGAATCCCTGCTCCCTTTGATGTTATGTTGACCCATAGGTTGAAAATCATCATAATTTGCAGTTGCTCCTTTATGTGTTGTTCCATTGTAGTTCATCTTAAGAAGTTTTCACACATGAAGATTTTTTTCCACAAAATCTAACTTCGAGTATACCTATGTATATATTGTACACATTCAATTAAAAATTATACATATGTCTGAAATGAGCAACCTATGAAACATTGTATAGGCTAAGACAATCCTTATTTAAATAAAAGGTCATATAAAGGCCTTGAATTATTATTACCTACTTTCAAAGACATGGAAAAATACAGTAAAATGATTCAAAACTAACTCGTTCTGGATGACCTAGCTGGTATCCTAGTGGCCCAAAGAGAACTTCACGTTCAATCAAGCAGCGGATAAGTCTACGCCATGCACATGATCCCACTTTTGCCTGAAATCCATCAGTAGCAACAAATAATGCACGATTGTCAATATGCATATCATAATAAGAGATAAGAAATCAAAATTATAAATTATAATTCAGATTATACCATAAAACTTTATTCCGTAGTCATAAAGAAATATATATACCTCTTCTTGCCTCGTGTTTCTTGCTTTATCAACCATCGGAGCCAATGCTTGAATATATTTCAACACAATCATAGAAAAATCCTTTTCTAAATCCATAGAAAGATCAACTAATTGAGATCATTCCAACCACGCAGTTCCCATTGCCTCAAAATTATTCTATCTCTTCACTCTTTCTCGATCACCAAGACTCCTCCTCTGTGATGATGTTGCCATTGAAACGATACTTAGACCTCTTCCAGAACAAATTTTGGCACTCTGCTCAAGATCCCATGCAATTGCTAAAGTTGTCACCTTTGCAGTTGCCTTGTCCTATGGTACGGGTTGAGGACTTCTTGATAAAACAAGTGTTTTTGGAAAGCTTGTAAAGCTATGCAACCTTCATGCTTTTCTTTCAAGAACTGACATCTCACGTCTCAAGGATGTATTTTTGGAAGACGCAACATCACCATCAACTGCCCCAACAATTGCCATTTCTAATGCCATTGCAACTAGAGAAGAAAATGTAGAAGCCCAACTTGGAGATATCATTGCAAGGGTAGCCTACAAAGGATATACATTTTCATCACTACCATGAAATGAAGGAAAAGGTAGAGAGTGAAACATGAAATATTTTTCTGAAGCAGCTGGGAAGACAATGCCTCATAAAGCTCAATTCTAGGGAATGTAAGTAGGGCATAAAATATGAGATTGTTAGAAATTGTACAATTGTTCCCAAATCATGGTACTATATAATTAACCATATTATATGAGCAGGATATATATTAAAAAAAATACATATTTAAGCATAGTAACTAGCTATAGAAATCAATCTATTTATTGAATTTACGCATATTTCTATAGTGAAAAGTAATTATGCATAAGAATCCCATAAAATAAGTTAACAAGCAGATTTGTCCACTTAAAACCAGTATTACAAAAAAGTTCCAATAGCTTGGCTGAACAAGGGAGTGGTAGCCGTAGAGACCACTCTCCTCCATTGCCCCTTCATGTTCTAGGAAAGGAACTTTCAACTAACCTTGATGATTAAAGGAAATGGTTAATTGAGAATCGAGATTACCCTGTGTAATTGGCTTCTTCGACCCTCAGCGACTATGGAAAACCCTTTGGCACTATCCAATACCTCAAGGGCAATGAGGTACAATGCACAATTTATTGGCTTGGAAT
Source organism: Pinus taeda (assembly GCA_000404065.3). NCBI lineage: Eukaryota > Viridiplantae > Streptophyta > Pinopsida > Pinales > Pinaceae > Pinus > Pinus taeda. The sequence goes on along the minus strand of APFE030919783.1, from coordinate 23,473 downwards.
TGTTTACATCCAAACCTCATTACAATGGCCAAATAGAGACTCAGAGCAACTTTAGATACATCACCCACTATTACCTTAGCGGTCATGTCTGCTTTAGGTTGGTGCTTTTCCAACCTCAAGGAGTGGCTTTAAGCACTACTTCTCACCTGGAAATCATGCTGAAAAGGAGTAAATTAAATCAAGAAATAGAGAAAACTAAAAGAAGGCCTAGATGCACTATGTTACTAGTTTAGAATTGTTTTCTTCCAAACCACACTACAATGGTCAATGGAGACATGATGCAACTTTAGACACAATGCCCAATATCACCTTATCATTCATGTCTCTTGATCAAGACTAGTGATTTTCCAACCTCAAGGGGGGTCCCTAAGCCTTACTTCCAATATGAAAATCAAGCTCAAAATAAGTAAAGTAGATCAAGAAATAAAGAAAATTCAATGAAGGATATATCAACGCGGGGAGGATGAATCTAGGAAGACGACTCCCTGCTCCCTAGGCTGTTGAGTCAAAAGAAAAATAGATGTCAATGAGGAAATCCAGTCTAGCATCTGGTTCAAACGAATCCCACTAGATCAAGGCCAAACAACCTCCTTATCACTAATGGCCAAGTGTGACCCATAAGGGAAAGAACCATGCATAAAGTTATATCTTGGCCACTTCATGACCAAGTCAAGCATAGGGGAAAAGTAAGTACTAAATTCAAAGCTACAAGTAGAAAAGTCTGATTAAAAAATTAATTGAACTTTACCCTAACACTATTAAATCTAGGGATTGATTCACAATGTTAATCATAAATTCTCATATAACTAAGGAAAGAATGAATCCACATAGCATACAAAAAATAGAAATTTAATCAAATAGGAAAATCATTCTAGCAACAAGATAAATCAACATGCCAGGAGAAACAAAAAATATGGCCAAACTACTCATTTTATTGACATTAAATCCCAAGAACAAATTACAAAACATGGGGGAGTGAAGCCCCGTGATTTAACCACTTTCTCCTTCTCTAAAAACTAAATAAATAGATAGTTATTATTCTAAGTGGTTGTGACTTCATTGGCCAAGAATAGTCATGCATGTGAACTCTAACTAAACCTTGAGTTGAATTGGAACCACAATTGAATAGATAAGGTTGAGTTTCACATAAAGTGTGTGTAGCCACCTCAAGTAGAGCACCCTCCTTGTTGAAAAGGGTTTATTTCTTTGCTATAAATAATCTTCACTTACACTACCCCTTGGATGGATAAGATGAAATATTTTCCAAATATATCTTGGACAAGAGATATTGTTAAAATTATTAATTATTTCTTGGTTTATCCACACCAAGACGAAGGTCAATATCCTCATTCTCATCAAATTATAGTTATGAAATGATGTTTTCCACACACTTCAACACATGGCACCATCCTTTGACCCATCATCTCCATGTAAGCACCATGTCATTGCCTAAAAATAGGTGCACTAAAAATAGTAGTGACCCCTTCTAAAAAGACAGTCTCAAAATGTCAAGTTGAACTCCTAAAATATAGGAACCTCAAAACGCCAAAATATCTCCCATGGAAACACTTGCTATAAAATAAATGTCTAGAAATAAATGTTGCTAAAATAGCACCACGTGGCATGTCATCCATCATCAAATTCTCTACCTCTAAAGAACCTCAATATGTGCTCTACTTTGCCATGCAAGCTCTGTAGAGTCTCCAACTTTGCCATGAAAGCAAGTCTCCAACTACAAAAGTTGCAGTACCACAAAACACCTCACCTGTTAGGCATTCTTCTCTTGGGACTATCATGTCTTTGGCATCAGGTTTTAGTTGGAAATTATATCATATGGATGTAAATACAACCTTCCTCAATGGTGTGAGAAGTATACATTAATCATTTGAGAGGATTTGAGGCGCACTGACAAGAGACCCATGTGTGCACATTAAATAAACCCATTATGGGCTAAAGAAAGCACTTTGTGATTTCTATTACAATATTGATGAGTACATGTTACATTTGGGCTTTAAAACTTCTTCAAATCCCATTCTTTATTATTTAATTGATAGATTTGATCTACTTGTTTTGGTCCCAAAAAGTTCATAGCAAGATGTAAGGAAAATTTGGCAAAGCCCAAGTGTGTATTTGAGATTCTAAAGAGGTTTCAGATGATGCACTATAAACCATTAGCTACTCCTATGATACCTAATATGAAGTTGAACCCTAATTTGGATTCAGATTTGGTAAATCCTTCGATGCATAAACAATGGACTATATCTTTCATGTATATGGTTAATACCAAAACTAATATATGTATTTCAGTAAGCATTTTGAGCCAATATATGTTTAATTCATGGCATAGTCACTAGGTAGCCACAAAACATGTTTTATGCTACTTAAAGGGCACAATACATTATGGTAAGTTGATGCCATATGGGTTTGTTGATTCCAACTGGCGAAATGGATTCTAGTGACATGAAAAGTTCTTCAAGTTGTTGCTTTGGTTTGGATTCAAGAGTTATATATTGGTTTAGAAATAAGCAAGAATTAGTCGCGTTGAGTTCATCTAAGGCAGAGTGCATGGCAACAAAGGCTGCTACTTATGAAAAAATACGGCTTCACAAATTGATAATATAGCTGACAAATGAGATCTTGAAGCCTAGTATGTGTTGGTCACTTTAATTGCTTATTAATTCAAACAACCAAGTGCTACATGAATTTTCAACCCAAGGAAGTCTGTTTATTTCAAAGGCAACCACACACTGTATATGCTCAATCCCAAAAGCAATGAAAAGTTGTACTAACAATTACACTAATCACACCTTGCTTTAAACAAACTGAAGCTCTACTCTGAGTTACAGCAGGAACAATCTCTCTATCGCAGACAATTATCAAAAGAATCCTAGATTACATTAAAAAGAACAATCTAGGAAAAGAAATCAATCTGCAGAGGAAAAGACTAGTTGTGTTATAACAGAGAACATGACCCTTTACCCCAAGCAGGAATCTTTAGCACTTATTTCTGATTACTATGCTTCACAAACTCACTCTGTAAACCCGATTACCAATTAAAATACTCACTGATTAGCTATGAATGAATCTATGAAAAAAATGCAATAATCAAATGGAAAACAGAGTTTCAGCAATAAGTACAAAGTTCCAATAATGCGTAAGCAATTTCAGCAAACAGAATTTAACAAGGTATGAATGAAAAATAACACTTAACACACTACATGGATTAATGGGTGAATCTTGTGATGAAGGTGGTCCCTTTCCTTTTCACAAGATTCCCCAGAAAAGGGAACTAAGAAGGAATGCTCATAACAATATTTTATTCATCCGTCAATGTATAATATTACAAAAGATTCAAGTTCCTTTACTTTCAGCTAGACCTTCTCGTAGTATGTCCATATTCCCTCTAATGTTGATGTCTCTTGTTTTTAAAGAGGAAACATCTATTATACAATTGATTACATTATAAATCCTATCTTTAACCCGATATGCTAAAATAGGATAATTGGTTCTTCCATTAACAAAATGTTGTAACAGTGGCTGTGACAATGTCGACTTTGGAATGTAGTTGTTATGGCTAGTGTAACAACTCCTTCGATGATCTCCTCTTGTTGCTATTGAATCTAAAATGCAAATCACGGGTTGTTTCAGCAACGGGATTTGCGCACTGTTCTAACTGTTTCAGCAACATAGACCATAATGATAAATCTGTAGTCTTCAAACTATTTCAGCAATGTAGACCGCAATGATAAATCTGCAGTCTTCAAACTATTTTAGCAACTATCCGATCAACAATTAATTATGAAGGTAATGTAAAATTATATGTAAAACAAATTAAACATATAGTAATGAGAAGAAATGTTATATACCTTTGGAAAATGGATTAAAGTAATAACATGGACTTTAAATATGGATTGAAAAAGGGTGGAATGATAGCAAAATATGTGAGAAAAAAGGTACAATGTAGGGTCCTAACATCCCCCCAACTGAAAGGGTTGCATGTCCTCATGCAACTTCACTCTGAATTTGAGTCCGGGTATTGGGCCTTAGAGTGAAAATTACTTAGGCAGTAACTATAGAAGGTATTGTCAGCGAGATCTTTGAACCTGTGCACATTTTGTAGCCTTTGCCATGCTGCTGCTTCTTCCTTGTTAGTCAACTTGTAATGAGCCTTATATTCTTGTGCTGGCATCCATAGAAGAGGAAAACGAAAATGATATCCTATCCATTTTTTAGCACATTGCTGAACACATCTGATATAGTCGGGTACCCTTGAGATTGCTGCTTCAAGATTAGGGGGACTAAAGGGGTTATACTCCCGCCTTTCCTTAGAGGACTGTTGCCAGAATAAGTTGGTTGCTTTTAAGGCAGCAACTTCCTTAGTCTTAACAAAATGTTGGCAGTCTTGTAGCACTGTTGCTTGTAGTTGCCTGATGTGTTCAAGCATCCCTGGTTCTTTCAAACATTGACGATACTCCCAAATGAAAATGGCAGGATTTGGTGGCTCTGGTCGAATCCACAGGAGATGGTTGTCCTCATTATGCTTTGCTACAAGAAAGGCAGTCTGCCATGTGATCTGATTGGCAAGGAAGGAGGCAAATGCCCTGTTCTAAACATCACCAACCAAAGGGTTAAGATTGATCTTCCTATTTTTAGGGATAGCCTCATTGTGGAGATACAACTCACAGAGCAAATGTTGATCAATAGTGGATGCTTCTGCGAAAGTTTCCACAAACAGCTCCGGTGTAGATACTTCATGAGGTCTCCTATTTTTAATTGACTTTATATGAAAGAACGCTAAGCATTCTGCAAGAAAAAGAAAATAATTAGAAGATGGTTTCCTGACAGCTAATAATTTGTGAACCAAATCAAACATAAGGAACAATTTACTTTTTAGCTCTTCATTCTCTTTCTTCTGTGTGCGAGACTGCTTGAGTACTTGCTCTAAGGCTTGCCAATTTGAATATATATGATTTTGCCAGAGTGATTTATGTTCCTGCAAGATCTTATCTTGCGACATAACATATTCTTTCTTCCATTTATCATTTTGTTCTTCAGTACTGCAAGTTTGAGTAAAAGCAGTTTTTGTAGGCCAAGGTTCAGTCTAAGTAAAAACCGTTTTTGTAGGCTGAGGTACAGGATCTTCAACTTTAACAGTCACAGTAGGCCAAGGTATTTGTGGTTTATCTTCTTTTTCAAAAAATTTTGAAGGCCCTTTTTGGTTCCCTATAATACTAGTGATTACCCCATTATTATTGTAGTTGTACCCCTTATTAATATTTTTGTGCCCCTATTATCCCCATTTGTTATTACTGTGCCCCATAGAATCCCTCTATTGTTATTTTTGTGGCTTTATATTATTATTGTTAGGTCGGCTGAGTTACATTGTGACTCCTTAGACTCCTATATATAAAAAGGAGGTTTTGTCATTTGAATCATCTAAGAATTGTTCATTTATGTAATGTAAAGGAGGTTGCCCCCTCGAAGAGGCTGAATTCTAAGGCGTTGATCTATCTTTTCTATCTTTTCTTGAGTTGCTTTCATAACAGCCCTGCTGGTTCTTGTGTGACAGTAGGGTGTTCCTCTTTGATTGAAGAAGAAGTGGATGCAAGGGAGGCTCTAGGCAGTGGGATTTCAACTATTTATACCTATCTTGCTGATAAATGTTACTGTATTGGCTGCACATATATTCCTTATACTAGTCTTTCTCTGTACTTTTCTCAGCTATGGATGTTGCATGGGCTAAAGTGTACAAATTAAGCTCTCTGTCTTAGGCTTCCCTTGCCGTTACTAATTCCTGCTTATAAGCTTCGAGTTCTGATTTTAGAAACTCGTTTTCCTATAAAAGGGAAGCCAGGGTTATTAGGCTTTGTGTAGCAGTCACAGTCTCAGTAGTTGGTTTTTGTGTAGTAGCTAATGAATGAGTCGCTGGTTCTTGTGTAACAGCTACGTGATGTGCAACATCCTGAGCATCCAGATTTTGTATATCAGCAAATGGTTCTTGTGTGGCAGCTACTGAATGAGTAGTTGTTTCTTGTGTAACAGCTACTTGATGTGTAGCATCCTGAGCATCTGGATTTTGTGGATCAGCAGCTGGTTCTTCTGTGGCAGCTGCTGAATGAGTAGCTGGTTCTTGTGTGGCAGCTACTTGTTCTGAAAGAAATGATGTCATAAAATCTTGGGCATTTGGTTCTTGTGTTTCAGTTCCTGAGGGTGAGACAGGTAAAGATTCGGGGACTTGGGACTGTGGTGGGGTATGGGGTTTTACACGAATAGGTGGGGAATTTAGGATGGTGGCAACAGTTGTCACTTCAGTTGACGCCCTCATTCATCTTTAGGGTAAAAAGGCAGTGAGAGCAGTAATTTTCCTTTTATGAGTGGGTTTTTTCTGAGGGGGAGTGTTATCAGAAATGGTGGATTCTTTGGTTGAGGCCCTTGTTTGTCTTTTTGGTAGGAAAACAGTCTTAATTTGCCTTCTTTATTTTTAGCATAGCGATGGGAAGGTTATCTTCAGAATCATCACTAAGAATATGAACAGTAGGATTAGATGATTCTGCTAAATTGTGGGATGGAGTTGATGTGGTGGGAGGGTCAATTGGATTGATTGATTTTGTTGCTGGGATTTCTGGGGGATTATGAATGCTCTCTAGTTGCTGCTCGTGGGGATTTTCAAGAATTTATTAAGGATTTTCAACAACTTGTTGAGGGATTTCAGCAGCTTGCTCGAGGTCTAGGGGTGGATTATTGAGAGGGGGGTTTTGTTGAGCAAAACCCCTATGAATTAGTAGTTGGACAAGATGGTGACGGGTAAGGGAAAGGAGTGGGAATTTTACCTGTCTACAGTAATATGGCATATTCTTTAGACACCCAAGTAAATAATACGGAATATTTAAAATCCAATCATGTCTCAAATGATTTAACAAGGCAAAATCATGCTGATAGACTACCTAGTAGCGACTTTCACAAGTGAGATAATGTTTGACGAATTCAACAACTGTTGGCCATGGAGGCGGTAATGAGTGAAGTCGGACACCTTGGCCTTTGGGCTCAACCTGTTCTCCTGGTAGGAGAAAATCTTGTTGTGCATTCAGAATGATATGCTTGCGACTAAACCATCGAGTGCCAGTGACTGACAGACTTGAAACCTATGCTATGTCATCCTCTAAGACTAGAATTCGAACTCCCTGGACAGTAGAATGGTCCTCCTGTAGATTACGTGAAAATTCAAGGACCTGTTGTGGATCAAATCCCTAAAGCCTCTGAAAATATCCTACCCAGCCTGCCCGCTGAAAAATCTGATATACCTCTAGATGTAATTCAAGTAGAGCTATCGAGCCGAGCTCATGTCGAATAGCAAGTCCTCCCATAGTTAACCAGCTTTGGTAAAATGCACAGTAAAAAACTGAGCTACTGCACTTCGGACAGAGTAAATTTTGCGAATGAGAACATGGAGTAATAACATAGAGGCGAGGTGATAAGACGTGATAGTGGGTAAGAAAAATGACGGTAATTGGCTTGCTGTGAAATGATGGTGTATAATCTTCATATTCCCCCCAACTACAGCTGAAATAATGGCTTTAAATGTACGGGGATCGTGGTAATAAGGACATAATCTTCTCATTTAACCATAGTTTAATAGTACTTACACATAATATTTACATACCTCATGTTTGCCTTTAATCCACATTTCGAAAAATAGAGTGCTCGTTGATAATAGATCATCAATAGTCATGGAAGAAACTTTTGAAACATGAGGGTGATTATATTAAAGGTCTGTATAGTCATAGGAGAAGGCAGTGAAAGGAAAAAATTAGCATAAAAATAATGGAAGTAGTGATTTTCATGATGGAAAGTGTTGTGTGGTGATGTCTTTTGAAAAGAAATGGTGTTTCAACAACAGGAAAATGGGTAAAGGGTAGTGTTTTAGCAACAGGAAAATGGGTAAAGGATGGTGTTTCAACAACGGGAAAATGGGTGAAAGGTGGTGTTTTAGCAACGGGAAAGATAGGGAAAATGTTGTTGAAGAGTACTGTTCTAAGAATGGGAAAAATAAGGAAAATGTTGCTGAAGAGTACTATTTCACTGATGAGAAAAATAGGAAAAATGTTTCTAAAAAATGATGGGAAACATGGGGAAGAGAAAGGAGGGGAAATGATGGAAATGTTACTGGAAGATGGGGAAATGAACTATGGATGGATTGAAATGAGATGACAGTGCTTCACAAGATCAAGCTTGGATCTGCTTGTAGTAGGATTGTCCTTTTCAATCATCCTTTCCTAAATCTGGAATCTGCAAAATAATCAATTGCAACATGCCAACCCTTGACAGGGATTATTAGTTAAGAAATCTAATCTAATGCTAAAAATACAATGCAGAAATTAGATGCAATGAGGGGCAACAGGCTCCCCCAAAAAAGAGATAATGTGAATCTGCCATGCAAGTGGCCTTAAAATCCTCTTTGGAAATGGGTCAATGGTACAGACGAAGCCGATGACCATTTACTAATAATGGTGTTCTAGAATCATCAATTGCTAGGAGCCTTACTGTTCCATTGGGAAAAACAATATCTATTTCGTAAGGTCCCAACCATCTTGTACGTAGTTTCCCTTGAAATTTTTCAAACCGAGAATCATACAATAAAGCCCAATTACCTTCTTGGAACTACTTATGCTTGATGGTTTTAGCATGCCACCTTGTTCTTTGTTGTTGGATCATAGTTGTTTGATGAATGGCATCTAATCTCTTTTCATCCAATTCCCGGAGCTGCTGGAACCTGGCTGTCTGTGCATCAGTCAAATCAAGGTTAACAACTAAAGCAATTCTTGAGGTTTTAATTTAAAATTTCACAAGAAAAATAACACTTTTACCATAAACCAATTCATAGGGAGAAAATCCTGTAGTATTTCTCCAGGTAGTTCTGGAAGCCCATAGTGTTTCAGGGAGCCTTTGAGACCAATCCTTCTTGTTTTCCTTCACTATTTTTTTTAGAATGGCTTCTATAGCTTTGTTTGTACTCTCCACCTGTCCATTGGCTTGGGGGTGGTATGGTGTAGTCATTCTATGATGAATATGATATTTTTGAAGGGTGGTTTTGAAACCATGAGAATTCAAAGGAGGTCCTCCATCTGTAACTAGCTCTCTAGGCACTCCAAATCTAACAAAGATTTCTTCAAATAGAAAAGCTAAAACAAATTTTTCATTAGCTCTAATGAGTGCTTTAGCCTCCACCCATTTAGTCATATAATCTGTACAAACCAATATGTAAACTCTTTGATTGGATGGAGGATTAATGGGCCCTAAAAAGTCTAGAGCCCATCTTTCAAAGGGTTCAAGTATTACTTGGGGATTCAATGGCATTTCATCTCTATGATTAGGTTGACCCATTCTTTGACAGCTATCGCAAGCCCGAACATATTTCATTGCATCCTTGAAGAGTGAGGGCCAATAATAACCCATCATAAGAATTTTATGTGTCGTTCTCTTATTAGTAAAATGCCCTCCACAAGGGCCATCATGGCAAGCCTTCAGTATATCATAAACCTCATCTTCTCTAATGCATCTTCGGATTTCATGATCAAGTCTTGTGTAGAAAAGACACCCACTTATCCAGCTATACCGAGCACTTTTTTGAATGATCTTTCTTTCCTCTCGATGTGATAGGTGTGATGGTAACTTCCCTGCAACCAGATAATTGGCAATGTCTGTGTACCAAGGTGAGTGAGCAAATACTGCAAATAAATATTCATCTGGAAAGGAATCATCTACTGGAGTATTATCATCAACTTTTAACCGAGAAAGGAAATCAACAACTACATTTTATTTACCTGGTCGATATACAATTGTAATATCAAACTCTTGTAAAAATAACCACCTGGTGACTCGAGCATTTGTGACAAATTTGTTCATTAAATACTTAATAGCTGAGTGGTCAGTATGGACAAAAGTAGAGTAACCAGTAATGTAATGTCGAAATTTATTAATAGCATAAATGATTGCTAAAAATTCCTTTTCAGTAACTGTGTAATTAAACTCAGTAGGAGTCATATTCTTACTAATGAAATAGATAACAGAAGGAAGATGGTTTTCCTCTTGTCCCAAGACAACTGCAATTGCAGTATCCGAAGCATCAGAGGATATATGGAAGGGAAGTGCCTAATCAGGTCCCCTTAAAATAGGAGCTGTAGATAATTGATGCTTGAGTTCATCAAATGCTTTCTAGCAAAGATCAGTCCACTTGAATTCATCATTTTTCATAAGTAACACGAACAAAGGAGAAGCTATTTTGGAATTTTTTTTGATAAATCTTCTATTTTATCCTGCATGTCCTAAAAAACTTCTTACATCAGTTCGTGTTCTAGGAATAGGAAGGTTCTGAATTACCTGTATTTTGGATGGATCTACCTGAATTCCCTGAAATGAAATAAAGTGTCCAAGTACAATTCCTTCATTCATCATCATATGAAATTTTTCAGTACTTAAGGAAAGGTGAGCTTGTACACAACGTTTAAGTACTTTCTCAAGGTTCTGTAATGCATCCTCAAAAGGCACACCATAAAGGGTAAAATCATCCATAAATATCTCCATAGAGTCATTAAGCATATCAAAGAAGATTCCTATCACTGCTCTTTGAAAGGTTGCTGGTGCATTACATAGTCCAAATGGGAGAACTCTATAGGTAAAAGTTCCCTAGGGACTAGTAAAAGTGGTCTCATCTTGGAGTGAAATTTTGATTTGATTATATCCACTAAAACCATCTAAAAAGGAGAAGCATTTCTTCCCTGAAAAACTATCTAACACCTGATCAATGAATGGCAAGGGAAAGTGATCCTTTTGGCTTTATTTAAGGCTCTATAATCTTCACACACCCTCCATTTCCCGTTTTTCTTAGGTACTATTACCAATGGAGAAACCCATTCACTATTAGATATGGGATATATAAACCCTGAATTAAGCAATTTTTTAAGTTCCTCTTTAACAATTTCCCTCAAATTGGGATTCATTCGTCGCTGGGGTTGACAAATTGGTCGGAAACCTTCCTTGATATAGATGTAATGAGTACATAATTCAGGAGAGATTCCCTTCATATCTGTACAATCCCATGCGAATGCTTCCTTATTTTCACGAAGTAACTTCATTAGTTGCTGTGTTCCAACATCTGTTAAGTTGGGGTTTATGTTCAATGTCTTGCCAGGTTCGATTTTTACTATTATGCTTTTAGATGAGATGGTAGTTGATGTTTGGGGTAGATCTTCAGATTTAAGCTTTTCTTGGGTATCAAATTTCAAAATTGTAGGCAACTAATTATGTGCTTCAGAAGTGACCGAGGAGGGCTCACAAATAAATTATTAATTACTTCATCCTCCGTGGTATCTTTAAGACATAAAGCTTGTCTGATAGTCAAAATAGGTTGAGTAGCATTATCATCATAGTCCAACCATACAGAATTATCATTATTAATCATGGGTGTGGCATGAAGGTAGACAATAAGTTGCTTGGTTTCACATATATTAGAAATTGTCATTGAACCAGATCTACAGCTGATAAAGGCATCGACTATGGCCAACCGGGGCCTTCCAAGAATTATAGGATGTCCCCCCAACTTTGTTTTAGTCTGTAATACCATAAAGTTAGCTGGGTAATTCTAGGATTCAACTAAGATGATTAGGTCTTCAATGACTCCTTCTGGTTTGATTGTAGAATGGTCAGCTAACTCTGGAATGGTTGGTGTCTCTCTGATCACATTCTTCAGCTGTAACAGTTATGAAGTTTCAAGAGTCATAATATTTATAGCAGCACCTAAATCTACCAGAACTCGTGAAATGATAGTTTTTCCAATTTGTATTGTAACAATAGGATGGCCAAGATCACCATATTTAACAGGAGGGGCTTTACCAGACATTAAGGGAGATAGATCACCCATAACATGAACTGTAAGGGTACCTTTAGCTTTTCTACTGGGTTTCTTAATACAAATATCTCTTATAGTTCTAGCATAAATTGGTACATCTCTTAGTGCTTGTAAAGTGGAATTTTAACATAAAGATTTTGTAATTCCCTTAAAAGATTGAAAGCAGGTGGCTTAAGTGTTTTATTCAAAGCTAAACGCTCAAGGAATGGTGGCTCTGCTATTTCAACACCCTTATTAGAGGGTGGTTGTACCTCCTTACGTAAATTATTTTTCTCTATCTCTTCTTTATCAGAATTAAAAGAGGTAATATCATCAATAATGGGTTCGACTATTTTCCCAGATCGTAAATAAATATCATTACACTGCGCAAGGAAAATAGGAAGTATAGGCTGGTTCTGAATATCAATAACTTGCACAGCTTTATTATTGGAGTTAGGGTTTGGTTGTACAGGTAGCTGGGGTCTCATCATTTGATTATTTAGTGGAGCACTTGATGGTAGAGGGAGTGGTTGTTGAAACTGAGGAAATTGATTTGGAAATGGGAGTTGTTGACCCCTCTAGTTTGGATTCCATTGATTAAAGTAAGATTGTTGTTGTGGAGGCCAAGGAGTCCACATTGCTAGGTTTACAAAGGGAGGTTTTGTTTGTTGCATGGGTGGGTAATTCATTTGGTTGAAGGGCGATTACTGCATCTGCGAAAGGGCAGGTAGTTTGCTTGATTAAAAGAAGGATAATTATTCCAACGATTAGAAGATGTAAATGGCATATTAGAGTTCATACCTTCTCCTCATGGTTGCCATTGCCTTCTCTGTGTCAGCAGATAGACTACTTCATTTTTTTCTTTGGTTGGTTGCAATGTTGCTTTTATTCTTGGTAAAGAAGGGCATTGTTGTGTTTCATGATCCTTCTCACAAAGGGTGCAAATTGGCACTTTGTGCAATGGGCATTCCCTTAGTGGGTGTTTATCTCTGCATTTGGGACAAAATACAACCAAAGCAACTTCTGCTTTTGCTTGTTTCTTTTTAACCTGCAAGGTATCAATCTGTGAAGCAAAAGAACTTAACATTTTAGTTTAAATTCCTCAAGTAAATTACCTATTTTAGCTCTCGTTGCTCCTCCACTGGCTGATTTTTGAACTCTTGAATATGTATAATCCCTGTTGTTTGATCTATTCCTTGCAGCTCCTCTTGAACATCTTTTGCAGAGGTTAACAATTTCATCATATGATTCTTTAAATATGTCCCCTTTACCAAGCATATTTAGCATGTCTAGATAATCATCCCTTACCCCTTTCAATAATATTGTTTTAAGAATATCTTTACTTACATCGGGATGATTGGATCTCTGCAGATTATATTGTACCCTTTCCACAAAGTCCTCCAGATTTTTTTCCTCCTTTTGTACCATCTTAAATAGTTCCTCCCTTTTTCTCTCGTCCGGCAGTAGTCTTGATATTTGAGCAGAAAATTTTGTTTCATTTGTTCCCATGTTGTGATTACATGGCCTCCCAGACTCATGAACCATCTTAGTGCATTTCCTTTTAGTGTTGCTGGAAATAGCTTTAGTTTCTGAGCATTAGTAACATAATCATAGCGTCTGCATAATATATAAAACTCAAAAATAAACTCATCAGGATCTTCAGAAGATAAACCATGGAAGTTAGGTAAGGCCGAAAGTGGAATATTCTTCATGGGAGTTGCTCCTTTGGGAAGATCACCAATAGTAAATCCCAAGGTAGAGAGAGAATTCTCATCTCTTCCTTCTCCTACCTGTCCTCCACCAAAGAATCCTTCATTGTTCCCTTCCATTAGTTGTTCTCCTGCTGCACTTGCCCTATCTTCAATGTTTTCTATTGGCTTCTCAATGTCTTCTACTAGTTCCTCAATGTCTTCTACCATCTCCTCAACCTTTTCAGGGCCCACAACTTCCTCTGTTTCATAGTTTGTTTGAAGAGAGTGCTGAGACTTTGGCTTCCGAGAGCTTAGCCCCTGAGAAGTTTCAGCTTTTGATATAATCTCGTCAATAAAGTTCTTTCTTCCTCCTCTTTCTTTGCCCTTGCCACCCATAGGGTTAGTTTTCTTGCGTTCTCTCATGCATTCTACACATTTGAAAGAAAAACATTAATGCTTTTGAAATCTACAATTGCCTTCCTCGGCAACGGCGCCAAAATGTTGGTCACTTTAATTGCTTATTAATTCAAACAACCAAGTGCTACATGAATTGTCAACCTAGGGAAGTTTGTTTATTTCAAAGGCAACCACACACTGTATATGCTCAATCTCAAAAGCAATGAAAAGTTGTAGTAACAATTACACTAATCACACCTTCCTTTAAACAAATTGAAGCTCTACTCTGAGTTACAACAAGAACAATCTCTTTATCACAGACAATTATCAAAAGAATCCTGGATTATATTAAAAAGAACAATCTAGGAAAAGAAATCAATATGCAGAGGAAAAGACTAGTTGTGCTATAACAGAGAACAAGACCCTATTCCCCAAGCAGGTTGTTTATGCTTACTATGCTTCACAAACTCACTCTGTAAACTCAATTACCAATTAAAATACTCACTGATTAGCTATGAATTAATTTATGAAAACAATGCAATAATCAAATGGAAAACAGAGTTTCAGCTATAAGTATAGAGTTCCAATAACACATAAGCAATTTCAGCAAACAAAATTTAACAAGGTATGAATGAAAAATAACACTTAACACACTACAGGGATTAATGGGTGAATCTTGGGATAATTGTTTCTTCCATTAAGAAAATGATGTTACAATGGTTGTGACAATGCCGACTTTGGAATGTAGTTGTTATGGCCAGTGTAACAACTCCTTCGATGATCTCCTCTTGTTGCTGCCGAATCTAAAATGCAAATCACGGGCTGTTTCAGCAACGGGATTTGTGCATTGTTCTAACTATTTCATCAACATAGACCGTAATGATAACTCTGCAGTCTTCAAACTGTTTCAGCAACGTAGACCGCAATGATAAATCTGCAGTCTTCAAACTATTTCAGGAACTATCCGATCAACGATTAATTATGAAGGTAATGTAAAATTATATGTAAAACAAATTAAACATATATTAATGAGAATAAATGCTATATACCTTTGGAAAATGGATTAAAGTAATACCATGGAATTTAAATATGGATTGAAAAAGGGTGGAATGATAGCAAAATATGTGACCAAAAAGGTACAATGTAGGGTCCTAACAGTATGGTCTACGAGACAATCAGTGCCATATCATACTCTTAAAATCCATCATTCCATGACTACTCCAAGACTATTGATATTAAATACCATTTTCTTCACAACAGAGTTGAAAAGGGAGTAGTGGCTCTAGGTTATTATCAAACAGGTTCTCAGGTTGCAGACATCTTGACTAAGCCCCTGGCAAAAGGGAAGTTCAACATGTTCAACAAGAAACTAGGTTTGGTGGAGAAAAATTTCCACACTAATGGGAGTGTTAATTTTTTTTACCTTGTTTAGCTCCAATATTTTTCTCCATAGTACCAAGGAACACTTAGTAAATGGCTCATGCCCTGAGGAAACAGATCCCAAGACAGGTTGTCGAATCCACTGAAATTGTTTGAAGTAAAATTACGTAAAGTTGGAAACCCGATTTTTATTTTAGATTTTTGTCTTTCATAAAGTGTGGCCCCCCTTCACTTTGTCGACAATCATGCCTAGGCAAGGTTGAATATTCACCACTGGCCCCCCTGCTTCACACAACAATGCAACAACTGGTTGGAAGTTGGAACATAGTGACAAGAACACAACAACAAAGCAACTGGTTGTCACGAGGAACCCATTTTCGATCAAAACTTGAAAGGAAGTTCATCCTTGGAACACGTAGAAGGCTATCAACTTGTCACTATTTAGAACTTGAAAGGAACACACAGAACTTAAGGTGGTCGCCACCAGGAACTTGAAAGGAACAAACACTCAAAAAGTGACAAAGATAGTAATTATACCCACCTTAGTTATCTTATGATGTCATTTCTATGTTTTACTGGGGGTATCGACATCGATGTTTGTGATTTCTTTTCTTTCTTTTTTTTTGTGTTCCAGATTCACTTTATAAGTTTATTCTGCTTTGTTTACTGCCGATTTGTTAAACTAGGCCGAGTGCTTAGATTACGTAAAGCCTTTGATTTTAATTTTTGTGTCTGGAAAATATTTTTATTCAAGATGTATGTGAGGGTTTGAGTGTTTTTTCAGGGATAGTGGATTTTAGGTTGTTGAGGTTCAGAATACGGGATGGGGACAAACTCAAGATTGTCAATTTGTAAAATCTAGAGAACTCAAGCCTCAATCCCTGCCATGTTTTCTATTTTTTGTATTTTGTGTGAGAATGTGGTATTTAATTATAAGTTCTTTACAAAACTGGCATAAACGTTTAAACTTTATACAAGTGATTTCTTTTCCCATGTCCATGGAGAAAGGGTAATTCTTAGTTCTGATATAAAGTATTTCAAATGTATTTCTCCTTAAAATTTAATGTATTTAATTGTGTATTTTCATTTTGAATTGTTTATTGATAATATATTATAATTTGAATTTTGTTTGTAGTAACCTATATACCATTATCATTATGGAACCATCACAACATGAGCAGAGTGAGGGGAAATCATCAAAACAAACCCAAAACATCCTCTATGGTAGTATGTGGAGATTATTGGAAAAAATCTTAGAGGTGGTTCATTTAAATGGAAGGAAATGAATGCCAAGATATAAAAAATGGCTCATGTACTAGAGTGAAGTCCCATATCACTGGTCAAACTAATACAAGGGTGCAAGTATGCACCAGGCCAAAAGATGCAAATGGAAAACCTAGCTAAGGTATGAGTCCTCGAAAAATGAAATTCTATGCATCTTTGCAAGAAGTTGCTGATATGAAGCTTGAAAAGGGAAAACACCCTGTGCAAAGCTCTACAACTAGGCCTCCATTTCCATCTAGGAATTCTGCCACAACTAATAAAATACCCACTCTAGGCCCTCTTGAAGCAACTTTCAATAATCAAGGTAGAGACATAGTTGAAGAACATGTAACTTGTTGCATCTATGAAAATGGGCTAACATTCAATTTGGCGTGTTCCCCTTATTGGAAACATATGTTTAAGGTATTTAATGAAGCGTCAAAAGGGTACAAATCCCTAGATATGAAAAGGTTTGCACTACTTTTTTGGCATCAGAGATACAAAAACAAATCATGTAAACAACTTTTTTATTTTATTTTAATGGGAGGCTATAGAAAACCTTAAGTTTGTAGTGCTAAGTCAATAGCATAGATGTAAGACTGCAAGCTTTGTGAGCTTGAAATATATATACAAAGTCCCCATCAACCATTGGTAAGCATTAGCATGCTAATATTTCTAAAAGGGATTGAAATTATTCCACTTCTAATCCTTCCATCAAAACAATTTTATCCACATTGCTTGCCTGAATTAGCCTTTAAATTATTTCCAAGACACCTCTATACTATTATCTCCATTGCAAGGAGTATATAATTCCTTGACTATATTAATCCTCTTTTTCACTAGGTGAGTGGTCAGAACCAAAGGATGCACGCAAAAAATTTCAACATTTCTTCCAAGCATCAATGACCACCAAAGAGTGTGCTCATTGAAACAAATCCATGTAATGAATTAATCACCCTCCCATCTTAGGTATGGCTTGAAAACTTCTTAATCTTTCTAAATGTTTTTCACTACAAATGATTCCATTGTCCACACTTCAATTGATGTTGATGCAAGCATCTCTTACAAAAAACTAAGGCGTCTTTGACACCTTTTTCTATATGGTGTTGTTGTGATTACACAATTTCATAGGAGGATATTCTCACCCACTTTGGTCTCTATGTATATATCATAATATATTTAGCACAAAAAGATAAGCTCTTCCTCTTAACTCCACCTATCTTCCCTCTATGAGCTTTAGGATTGATAATTCCTAGAATGACCTCTCTTGAGGAGGAACACCTATGCCAAAAAACTCTATGAACACACTTCCCCCCATCGAGATTCACCCATAAGAACAATGGGAATAGTTTTATAAGAAAGTTTTAGAGGGGGGCCAACATTAGCAACAATGTGTGTGTGATCACTAGCACTATGGTGCAAGCTTGGTTAGAATTCTAGTGGCATTTTCTTGCTCAATCACCTGAATTTGTTTTTTCTAGTACTTTACAATATCTATTACCAAAGCACAATGATGAAAGCTTGAAAGAGTAAAGATAACACCCAAAAATTTGAAAATTTTCCTTGATTTTATGAAATCCTACCACAAGTTCTTCGGCTAGTCAATAGAAAAATTTCTCTGATGTAGGTTTTAACCCCGTACATAAATTACTTGCATACGAATTCTAAAACACAGAAAAATAAATAATGCGAGAGCATAACACGTAAAACACATATACACAGAGATTTTCCCACTAGATCCCAAAACCAGGACTACTAGCTTGATTTTTCATTATGTTCCTTTCAATGTTATAATACATATTTATACATGCCAAAGCATCCAATACCATGGACCGAAAACCATCGCATCCAATACCATGGACTGAAAAACCATCACGTCCAAAAAAAACATGTGCAAAAATCATGCATAAAACCATAGGTGGGTTCGCCCAACCTAACATAAGGTCCAAAATCAAAAATTTTCGGGGCGCTACCCTGGACCCCATAAAGTGGCGTTATGGGTACCCTTCAAACCCCCTGTTAACTACGTGGAAATAATATAACACAACCCAACATTCTCCCACTTGTTGCTTTCTTTCCTCAGGGGGCCACAGGAGAGCTTAGTCATTTTTCCAGCCCTGAAATGCCCATTGTTTCTCTACACCAAGGGAACTTCTCAGAGCTCACATATTTTGTCAATGCATCTGTAGTATTCTTCAAAGTGTCCACCTTTACCAGCAACACCCTTTTGTATTCTATCATATCCCTCACAAAGTGATACTGACCATCAATGTGCTTTGTCTTTGAATGATATGCAGGGTTCTTTGCCAAGAAAATTGCACTTTGGCTGTCACAGTCTATCCTTATAGCTTCCTGTACTAACCCCATACTTGAACACAATCTCTACAACCAAACTACTTCCTTGCTTGCATGAGTGGCTGCCATGTATTCTACCTCTGTAATTAATAGTGCCACTACAGATTGTTTCTTACTCATCCAACTGACTGCACCTCCAAATAGGTTAAACACATACCCACTTGTAGATCTTCTCTGATCCAGATCTCCAACCCGGTCTGCATCAAAAAAGCCACAAATATCCAACACTCTGTCCAATTCTAGTCTTCCTTGGTAGCAAAAACCATAATCACTAGTGCCATGCAAATACCTGAAAACCCGCTTCACTGCTATCCAATGCTCCTTTCCTGGTTTTTACATAAACCTGCTCAATACTCCCACTACATGTGCAATGTCTAGACTAGTACAAACCATTGCAAATATCAGGCTACAAATTGCACTTGCATATGGAACACGGGACATATCCTCTTCCTCTTCTTGTGTCTTGGGACACTGTTCAGCAGATAACGTTACACCTACAAGAATAGGAACCTTCACCGGTTTACTATCCTGCATATGAAACCTCTGCAATAATGTCTTGACATAATTCCTTTGGTTTAACTAGAGCTTCCTCTTTTCCCGATCTCTTTTAATTTCCATGCCCAAAATATAGTTTGTAGCACCAAGATCTTTCATGTCGAATTTGGAGGACAATTAGGTCTTCAAATCCTGGATAATTTCTTTGTCATTTCCAACCAGCAACAAATCATCTACAGACAAGACCAGATAAATAACACGGTCACCAATTAATTTAAAATACACACAAAGATCTGCTTTTCTTCTAGTGAAGCCAAGTCCCCATATAAATGTATCAAATTTCTGATACCACATCCTTGGTGACTGTTTTAACCCATATAAAGACTTATTTAACTTGCATACCAGTTCTTTCTTACTCTTCACTGCAATGCCTTGAGGTTGTTTCATGTAGATCTCCTCTTCCAGATCCCCATGTAGAAATGTTGTCTTCACATCCATCCGTTTTACCTCAAAATCAAAAGCAACAACAACAGATAAAAGTAATCTAATAGAAGTTACCTTGGCAACAGGAGAAAAAATATCACCAAAATGAATTCCCGGCACCTGGGAATAACCTTTTGCTACCAACCGAGCTTTGTATTTCTCCACCTTCCCTTCTGCATTTGTCTTCTTCTTGAACACCCATTTGCTGCCAATGGGTTTCCTTCCAGCCGGCAACTCCATTAGATCCCAAGCCTCATTTTTGTGCAAAGTTGCCATTTCATCAACCATGGCCTCTTTCCAGAGTTTTCCATCCTCTGAATCCACTGCTTCCTTCACAGTTCTGGGATCATCATCAGTAACAGACAAAGCAAAGTTTGAACAGAAAGCAGATGGACTATACCTTCTGGCTGCCTTCTTTCTCGAGCTGATCTTCTCACAGCCGGAGTTTGTGGCTCTTCATCTTCTGATTCCTCCTCTGCTACAGAGTCTGATTTTTCCTCCTTTAGTTCAAACTCTATCTTCACAGGTTCCTTTGGTTGGACTTCATGTTTAATAACATCTTTCACCTCTCTGAACACCACATCTCGACTGTACACAACCTTCCTTGTTACTGGGTTCCAAAGCTTATAACCCTTTAAACCATTCTTATACCCAATAAAGATGCACTTTTCAGATCTACTATCCAACTTGGTTCGTTTCTCCTTTGGAACATGTACATATGCATCACATCCAAATACCCTCAGATGTGAAAGAGAGGGTTTCTTACCAGTCCATACTTCTTGTGGAGTCTTATCCTCCAACGCTGATGAAGGTGACCTGTTGACCAGTAACATGCAGTATCCACCGCCTCTGCCCAGAATTCCTGTCCTAACCCGGCACCACTGAGCATGCTTCTTGCCCTTTCCATGAACGTCTTGTTCATTCTTTCCGTGACTCCATTTTGCTGAGGTGTATATGGAGTAGTCTTCTGCCGTGCTATACCACACTTCTTACAGTTCTTTCAAATTCCTTGCGCAGATTCTCCACCATTATCCTCCTCAAACCTTTATCTTCTTTCTCTGTCTGATTTCACCAGAGCCTTTAATTCTTTAAACCTGTCAAAGACTCAGATTTCTTCTTAAGGAAATATATCCATGTATTCCTTGAGAAGTCATCTATAAATGATACATAGTACACAGACTTACCCAGTGATGGAACCTTCACAGGTCCAAACACATCACTGTTGCACAAGCTCTAATATTTGTTTCGTCCTCTTACCACCAGAGGGGAAACTCACCCGATTCTACTTCCCATATATACAATTTTCACAGAAATCAAAATCCAGAGAGCTATTACTCATACCTTCTACCATACCTTTACCATGAAGTATTCGAAGGCCCTTCTCTCCAATATGTCCAAGCCTTTGATGCCACAACATGGTCTTCCTCTCCAGAGACCACTAGATTTTCTACTCCATTTTCAGGAACCATAGAACTATTGCACCCGTCAACAACAGTGCTACCTTGCAGCTTGTACAGAGTTCCAATCTGAACTCCCCGCATCAATACCAGTGCTCCTCGAACCATCTTGCAGGTATCCTTCTCGAACACTGTCTTTACACCTGCATCATCCAACTTGCTTACAGAAATCAGATTTCTGGCCAATGCAGGAATATGCAGAACACCCGGAAGGGTTCTAACCCTTCCACCTTGCAACTTCAACTTTACTTTTCCGTGACCAATGATTCTAGCCTTCCTATCATCTCCTAAGAAGACATCACCACCATCATATTTCTCATACTCGTAGAACCACTCTCTATGGGGAGTGAAGTGAAAGGATGTACCTAAGTCAATCAACCATGCCTCATGATCTACATGTGTACTTGAAGAAGCCAAGTACACATCCCCACCTTCATCTGAGGTGGTTTTCACCTCTGTAGAAGGAGCATCTTCAGATCCATTTCCTTTATCAGGAGCTTTAGATTTATACTCCCTTCTGAAGTGCCCTTCCTTTTCGCATTTCCAGCACACCACCTTTATAGGTTTTCCTGGAGATTTAGATCTCCCTCTAGATTTAGATCTCCCACTCGATTGTTGGCATTATGATTCTGGTTTGGCTCTATGGTACAGGTGTTGTACTTGATGGCAACTCACTCTTGTGACAAATCTCAGTTCAGGCACTCAAAATCATGAAAATTAAGATACCCGCAGGTAATCCTAGGAGAAGCTGCAAAACCGCAAGTTCGCCGACCAAGGAGTGCGGTCATACCCACAGGTGATACGTTCAGAAGGTGCGGACCCCAGTTTCACGCTCTCCAATGCATAAAAGCGCGTGCACGTGGGAATCTTCATGAATGGTTCATGGTATTAGTCCGACAATTTTTGATCAAATGGTTTTGGTCCGTGGTATTGCATCCAAAAGTATTAATCCCATGTATTGGGTTCATGGTATTGTGTTATTATGGTTTTGGAACATGGTATTGAGAAAGGCTTGCCTATAAAAAGGAAAGGAGATCTCTTGGCCGCACACTTGTGAAATTGGAATATCTTAAGATCTGAAATTTTGGGTGTTTGGTTTTAAAAGCTAGATCTAAATCACGGAGATAACTTAAGGTGAATCTATTGACATGTCATGATCTCTCGGGCGCATGAACAAATCTGTGGATCTGACTGACTGTGGCACATTGAAGGATTGTAAATTTGGCCCTAATCAGAAGCCCACAGGCGATCCGAAGGCGCAGTGTGGGGGTACACAGTGTAGTAAAAGGCTCAGTGCGGGGGTATGCAGCACAACCAAAGGCGTAGTGCGGGATACGCAGAAAAGGAGAAGGCACAGTGCGGGGCGCACGCAGCACGGAAAAGGGTGAAGTGCGAGGTACGCAGGAAAGCAGAAGGCACAGTGCGGGTGTACGCTGTAAGTCAGAAAGTAAAGGTGCGGATTTGAAGAAAAGTACGCAAAGCAGAAGAACGACCAGTGCGGATCTGCGCAGTTCAGACTCAGAAGAGCTGCGGATACACGTAGGCCCCTGTTGGTGAAGTTGCGGTCTTATCTTGAAACATTTGTTGACTGTCTTTTATCTATTGCTGCAGAATTCTAGGTTTAGATGTCTGGTATTACCTTTCTATTTACAACATTTTGAAGAATTGGGTGATTGTATAAGGTGATTGGGTGATTTACATGATGATTTTTGATGTTCATGGATCCAATATGAAAATTTATGAAACGTGGTCCTTAAAGAAGTAAAAGAGCTAAGGGGGTTGTAGCTCCCTTTCAGGAGAGACTGGAAAATGAGAGAGAGTTGTAGCTCTTTGCAGGTTGCATCCTGCGTACTGGTAAAGGACTGCACCAATACAAAATCATTGTAAAAGAAGTTTCTAATTGAAAGAAGATAGAGACATATTGCAGCAGGTGGTTTTCACCCACATTGGGTTTGCACCTTATATTTGGCGTTCTTTGGTGTGACTATCTAGTTTTTTCTTGTTTCATGCTCATTATTATATACAAGTTAAAGATCAATAAATTAATGAAGGCATATTGAAAAGAATTT